>BQMB01001766.1:187500-265000 GCA_027943415.1 Closterium sp. NIES-67 | reverse complement strand
GTATTCTCACTCAATCCCTCACTCACTCCCTCACTCACTGTGTGTAGTCTCACTCCTTCCCCCACTCACACACTCACTCAATTACCATATGTAGTCTCACTCACACTCACTCCCTCCCTCACTCACCGTGTGGAGTCTTCACTCCATCCCTCCCTCCCTCAATCCCTCACTCACTCGCTTCCCCCACTCCCTCACTCACCATGTGTTATCTCACTCACTCACTCACTCCCTCACTCACCGTGTGTTGTCTCACTCACTCACTCACTCCCTCACTCACCGTGTGTTGTCTCACTCACTCCCTCACTCACCGTGTGTTGTCTCACTCACTCACTCACTCCCTCACTCACCGTGTGTTGTCTCTCTCACTCACTCACTCCCTCACTCACTGTGTGTAGTCTCACTCCTTCCCCCACTCACACACTCACTCAATTACCATATGTAGTCTCACTCACACTCACTCCCTCCCTCACTCACCGTGTGGAGTCTTCACTCCATCCCTCCCTCCCTCAATCCCTCACTCACTCGCTTCCCCCACTCCCTCACTCACCATGTGTTGTCTCACTAACTCACTCACTCACTCACTCCCTCACTCACCGTGTGTTGTCTCACTCACTCCCTCACTCACCGTGTGTTGTCTCACTCACTCACTCACTCCCTCACTCACCGTGTGTTGTCTCACTCACTCCCTCACTCACCGTGTGTTGTCTCACTCACTCACTCACTCCCTCACTCACCGTGCATAAACTCTCTCCATCAGCACCTTCTGTCCGTACTTGAGCCAGTGGTACCGGTCCCCTTCACTCCCCTCTCCCTCCTCCCCTTGTCCTTCTCGCCTGCTCTCCTCTGCTGCATCCTCGCTCCTCTCTTTCCCTCCCTTCTCTCCCCCCTCCTTCGCCCCCTTCCCTTCTCTCTCCTTTTCTCCCTCCTGTGCTCCAACGCACGCCTGTGTCTGCGTCGGCTCTGTACCCTGCTCCGTTGTCTCCTCTTGGAAAGCCATTCCACTGCCCGTCGACGTGCCAGGCCTGTGCAACTCCTCCACTGGCACCTGAACTTTCTCCTGAACTTTCTCCTGGACCACCTGCTCCCGCTGATAGCCCTGTTCCTCCCTTATCCTCCCCTTCTCGCCAGGCCATTTCTCCATCTTCCTTCTCCTCTTAGCAGCGGTGAAGTCACGCGTCAACCCGTCCCCCACCTCCCCTCCCCCTCCCTCCTGCACCGGTGCATCACACCCACCAGCATGCGACTGAACCTCCATGGGCGTCCCACCCTCTTCCCCACTCACCCTCCGTGCTACCTCCAGCTCCATTGCCCCCCCTCGTCCCCTCCCCCTGCCTCCTCTCTCGCCTCTTCCTTCTCCTACTCGTTCTGACGACACAGCTGCCCACCCCAAGCCCCCTGCTCCCTCGTTATAAGCCGCCTCAAAACCCCCTCGGCCCCTCCCCCTGCCTCCACACCCATCCCTTTCTCCTACTTGCTCTGACAGCACAGCTGGCGATCCCAAGGCCCCTGCTCCCTCGGTGCATGGTGGCTCCGCTATAGGCTCTTCTTTACACTTGAAAGATGGCTGCTCCTCGTTGTGCCCATGAAAGCACCCCTCCCCTTGCCCCTCCCCTTGCCCCTCCCCTTGCGCCTCCCCTTGCCCCTCCCCTTGCCCCTCCCCTTGCGCCTCCCCTTGCCCTTCCCCTTGCCCCTCCCCTTGCCCCTCCCCTTGCCCCTTCTCTCGCCCCTCCTCCTGCCCCTCCGCTTGCTCCTGATTTTCCCGCTTCGCTCCCGATTCCTCTAGCTCTCCCGAGTTGCCGTGCCCGTGCGTGGGAGCAGAGAGGGCGTGAGGGTGGGTGGTGCTTCTGTCGCCGAATGGTGCATGATGCTCGCTAGGGCGAATGGGGGCGTTTTGTGGAGCTGGGATCCTGCACCATGGAGGGAGGGAGGGAGAGAGGAGGGGAGGGGAGAGGGAGGGAGGGCTTTATAGTCCATAGACGCCTAGGTGCTTGTTTCAGGATGATGCAACATGCTCGCTACGGCGAATGGGGGCGTTTTGTGGAGCGGAGATCCAGGGAGGGAGGGAGGGAGGGAGGGAGGGAGAGAGAGAGGAAGGGAGGGCTTCTGAGGATCCTGTGTTAAAGTGGGTGCGGATGCCTTTGCGGGATGATGCATGATGCTCGTTAGGATGAATGGGGGCATTGTATTGAGCTGGGATCCTGCACCACAGAGGGAGGGAGCGAGGGAGGGAGGGACGGCGGGAGGGAGAAAGGGAGGGAGAGAGAGGGAGAGAGAGGGAGGGAGAGGGAGAGGGAGGGAGGGAGAGAGAGAGGGAGGGAGGGAGAGGGAGGGAGGGAGAAGGAGAGGGAGGGAGGGAGAGGGAGAGGGAGGGAGGGAGAGGGAGAGGGAGGGAGGGAGAGGGAGAGGGAGGGAGGGAGAGGGAGAGAGAGGGAGGGAGAGGGAGGGAGGGAGAAGGAGAGGGAGGGAGGGAGAGGGAGAGGGAGGGAGCGATTAAGGATTCTTTGGGCGCCAAAAATCAAGTAGCATGTGGGCGCTCGTGGCACGGGATGATGCGTGGGGCTCGTGAGGGTGAATGGGTGCAGTGTGTGCTGGCGCTGAGATCCAGCATCAGGGATTCAGGGGGGGAAGGAGGGTGTAGGAGAGGTGACCCGGACACCGAAAGCTGCTGAACACGACTCCGGAATGATTCCAGATCGCTTGGATTTTGGACCGTCGGATCCGCTACTGCTTCAACGGACGAGATGGCGCGCGAGTTTCTACACGAAGAGAGAATGACGCGCAGGACATCAAAAGAGCCGTCTTCGACACCGCTGACAACATCTCGACAACCAAAATCGAGTTTCTCCATGTGGTGACGAACATGGCGCGCAAATCATCTGCAGAGTCCGAAATCTGCCGACGAATTACCTACTTGGTAATAGCTGCAAGCAGAAAACTGATAGGATAACGTGGATTGTCGGATCGGTGCGGAATCAACGGCACGAATGCAGCTGAGACCACACTATGGGAGAACATCACCATGGAGACAACATTCGTGACCAGAACTGCACAATCGACGCATCTTCTAACTCGTGTTGATAACGCTACGATTTATTTTCACGAAGTCATCTTCGTTAAAAATGGATCGACATCAACACAGCGGATCTTCACCACGGAAAAACAATGAAGCTGCGTAAAGACATGTTCTCCATCTACGAAACACTTCTTCATATAAAATGATCGACAACTTATGGGATTGCAGAGAAGTAGCCGTTTTCTCTTGCAATGCTCCCAAGTTCAAGTTGCTGCAAAGGAGCAGATTTCACACGCAACGACGACGCAGTGAACTCGTCTCGTCAAGGCCAGCGAGACACTACTTCGTAGCAGGAGCTGACCGATTCGTATTCATCAAGAATCTCAGCCATCCGAAGTAATTGATTGGAGCAGTCTCAACATCAACCTCACGAGGCGACACACCAATCATGCGTCGCGATTCCACGTATTAATAACCTGCGTGGAAAAAAACTCCGTGCACGTCACGATGCTTGATAGATTGAGAAGTAATTAACCTCGAATCCGGCAAGTATTTGTTCACTAGCGACCTTACGGCACATGCATTGGAGGCGATTCTACCAGAAGCCGAAGCGTTAGAAGCATCAGAGTAACTTCGACGATGCAGGAGAACGCCAAGCAACATGAGGTGTCAACAAATGAGGGAGATGCGGACCACTACAACACAATCACGCGCTCTACCGACCGTACATCGGAGGCACGGATGAGCATACCAGGAATTGCTACCCGTGGATACATTGAGGGGAGAAGCAAGTTTCTCTTCATACCCTCAAATGAAACAATCACCGGCAGCAATGGAGCAACACATGTGTACTAATGTGCACGTGTTCTTGGTAGTTACGCCTGTTACACCCATCAGGAACACTCTACTGGGAAGAGGGAGTTGATGGATTCTCCTTCAACCATTACGAGTTAAGAGAATTCTCTGCAGCAACTGCCACCGTCGCCATCGTCGCAACCGCCGCCGCCGCCGCAGCAGAAGACTCGACACGGCAGTCACAACGAAATCCTGATGGCTGATTCTCCACTCAATGGAGATAACATTGGATTATATTCCAGTATGATCGTAAAGACCCGGCCAGGCACAGTACTATGATATCCAGCTAGTGGGAAGGAGATACCACTATGCGAGGGAACAACATGGCAATGCCATATACCCTCAAGAGCAGGAGATATTTGTTCTTATGAGGATGGGAGGACTACGGTACTCTACCGGTATACAAGTCCTCATGGCTTATGGCTTTCCTTAAAGTCATAAAACCCGTGTCGCAACCAATCCATTACCAGCACCACCTCCACGGGAGCAGATAGGCGTAAAATGGAGCGCCGACGCCACTCCGGATAGTGGACTCTGCGTATCTGCAACAACACCCCTGTTTGCCAAAATGGAGCAGACTTCAACACTGATACTGAGTAGCTGAGACGTCTTCGACATCAACGCTACGTCAAGGAGAGTAACAGAATGAGACAACACATGATGGCACCAGAAGACCTATCCCAAAATGTGCGCCCAGACCCCGATGCCTACCGATGGCCTCCGTGCTAAACTGGACGTGCATAACGTCATATTGGATTGGCTATCAGCAATGCTCATTTGGAAATGGGAGAGGATTACTTGGGAATACCCCTAATATTCCCAGATGTCCTAACCCATCACCGTGGGATATCTACGCAGTTGAGATTCCTCGCTTGAGCAACCACCGAGGGAAACTACTTTGGCACCGATTCTGGAAGTTACCAGCTCCGCGCTTATGGTACCAGCCCCTCGCATGGTTTTGTACACAAGGGATACGTTGAGCAGCACTTCGCATGCGGTGTTGTACTCAAGGCAGTATGACTAGCAGACCGCGTGGTGGACAGGGTTACTACTAGTGATTCTGCTCTCCATTCCCGCAGCACTACGATGCCGAGTGGGTACGATTCGAGACAGCACTACGGCATGGACAATCATTTGACAGAAGCTGCATGTAACGGATACAACACTACTACAGAAGCAGTACTACGACAGGACTGCCATACCACCAATAATTGGTGATCTTCACACGTGGACCAGATGCGGATAACAGCATGCACAGATCGGACAACATCGCCATGTCATCCGTATACCATCCGCAGACAGACGGCCAGACTGAGCGTCTTAACCAAACTGTAGAGCAACTACTCCGCGCAGCCCGCAAGGACGAAATATCCAAATGGGACTTGCATCTACCCGTCCTGGAGTTTGCCTACAATAATGCTACTCACGCCACCACTGGACAGACGCCGTTCTTCCTCTGTTATGGACGCCACCCACTCACACCTCAACAGCCAAACATACCAGCCACAGTCCAACCCGCTCATGATTTCATCACGACCATGCACAAACTTTGGGATCGGACCCACAAGCGTCTTCTCGACATTCAGCAACAACAGAAGCGCCAGGCCGATCGCCACCGCACAGACCACACCATCACCGTGGGAGACTGAGTACTAATCAACACGCGCAATCTTGACATCAGCCATCTCCCATCCAAACTGCGACCTCGCTTCTGCGGGCTTTTCCTCGTTGAAGCACAGGTCACTCCTGTTACCTTCTGCTTACGCCTGCCAGCAACCTGGAAGATTCACAACGCCTTCCATGTCCAACTCTTGAAGCCCTACCGAGATCCCAACATGGTATTCTCTGGACGCCAACCGCCGCCGCCGCCGCCGCCCGTCCTCGTCCATGATGAACCCGAGTACAAGGTCGAGTCCGTACTTGCTCACCGCCGTCGACGGAATGGCAACGTGGAGCTTCTCATCGGTTGGAAGGGTTATGATCCTTCAAAGAATAGCTGGGTCTCTGAATCTGACATGGGTAACGCCCGTCGTCCTCTTCGCGACTACCTTGTCAAGCAGGGTGTTACTTCTACCACCCAGCTTTGAGGGGGGGAAGTGTGAGAGTACGACCCCGTTACACTAATTTCCCCTTTCCATATTTCCTTTCTATTTCATTCCTCTTTTTATCCTAATTCATTTGGTCGTTATCTCATCTCATTTGGTTTCCTATTCCTCCTTTTCCATTATCCTTTGGTTTATCATATTATTATAATTATATCACCGACCAGGCTCGGGATGTACTGGCGCGCTATATCTAGCGTAATCCTGCCGTAATCCCGTATAGCCAATAGCCTCGCGTGGCTATACGCAGGGTGATTATATTTCTAGAAGGGTCTATTCCCTTTGGATATGATAAACCTGGTTACCTGATGTACTATGGAAGTATAAAAGCACCTTGTACTGATTGATAGTGCGACATTGAGCAAACCTTTCCTCGACACATTCGATCCTGTGACACTTTCAGTGTCAACTTCACCTTCATCCTTATTCCCCAGTTTGGTGTTGTGGGGTCCAATGGCTTCGCGCTTGTAATCGCAGCAAATGCCAGGGTGGGAAATTCTGAAGGTGTAGGATATGGTGGAGTGGGTACTCGGAGCATAGCCATTGAATTTGATACACTTCAGAATTACAAGCACTTAGATAAGAAAGAACAGCATGTGGGGCTGAATATTGAGGGTATGGAAGAGTCCTTGGTTGCGGTAGAGTTACCATTCACTCTAACTGACAGAAATGCATACACGGCATGGGTGGACTATGAGCCTAGGAACCCTGGAGATCCTGGAACCATTCAAGTATTTTTTGGCTGACTCAAATGCGAAGCCTGAGGATCCACTACTGCAGAAAGAGCTAGCACTGTGTGCGGTGCTGCAGCCTAGTGCGAAGCTGACGGCGTTCTTCTTTGGATTCGTGGCATCAACCATTGTGAAACCCTACTAGATGCATGTCATTATGCTCTGCCATGCAAGCAGGTACGGATACGTGTCCAGTGGGGTGATGGAGATGGTGGTGGCAATGATTGCCTCCATGGAGTGAGCATGAGATGATGTGATCATGGTGGTAGTGTTGCAGTTGTGGTGGCAATCAGGATAGTGGGCAACATCAAACCAACAAAACTTTGTCACCGCTGAAAATGCCATGGCAGCTAGTGCGAGTTTGTGGTGAACTTCTGCAAGATTATGTGGGTGTCATTGGCCATGGCTATGTCAAGGTGGTGATGATGATGAGTAGGTGTAGCTAGTTAGAGCAATCTTGGCTCCAGTGCCAGCCAGTCATATGGTTATCTCCTTGGCTATAAGAAACATCGTCTTGTGGTTGTTGTGGTTGTCTTTTTTCTTGTGTCTTCTTAAAGGCAATACACCACGCAATGTTGTCGAGACCAAAGAACACGGTGAGCAATTTGCCATGTGGTAGCCACAGTTGTGAAAAACAAGATGAACTTGATGTTCAAGGGTGAAGTAGGGTTCCAAGACGTTAAGTTTTGCAAGGAACATAATCTGAAGCTCTCTTCTTGTACCAAAGCCCGCATGCTAAACACCATCGTGTAAACCTTGTCCACGCTTCCCATCCCATATACGCTTCCCAACTACCTCTCTCAACTTTCCATGCATCCATGTCTTCCTCCACCCCTTCCCTCCTCTCGCAGCCCTTGGCCTCTCACTATCGGAGGCCACTTATGCACCACCTCGAGCCAGCCCATTCTCGCGCTATGTGAGCGTGGACTACAGTGTGGCGGCCAACAAGCAGGACTCATGGCGCATCCGTGACTTCCACTCCTGGGACTCAGTGCCCTTACTTGGCTGGCCTGTCATGAATCAGAATGATTGCAGTGAGTAGAAAATGGAAGGCAAGTTCAGTGCATGTGGTTGGGAAGTCCTGTTTACTTGAAATTTTACACCGGATTTGTTTCCCACTACACTGTTGTAATGCATGTTAGTTGCCTCCTTTGCAGAGCAAAGATATGTTCACTGTTGGGGTGGGATGCTTTACTTTGTTCGTGCAACCTTGCACGAGGCAACAATTGCATATGTTCCTCGATGTGATCCATCCTCATTGCATGCTCCTATTTTCAATATCTACGTCTTCTCAGATGCCTGCTGGGCGTATGCAGTGGTGGCGAGTGTGGAGGCAGCATATGGAATTGCAAGGCATCAAAGCGCTCCTCAGCTGTCGGTGGAGCCACTCTTTGCCGCCATGGGGCTGACTGGAACAGACCAGTTCACGGCTGGAGGCTCCCCCACCGAGGCCTTTGAGAAGCTGGTTACTCTTGATGACAGTAGTGGAATCAGAGGGGACAGTGACTCGGTAGGGCACACAACGTAAAGCATTTGCTGCCACGCTGAGTCATGTGTTGTACAGATGTTAAACTCTACATAGGGACACGTCGAAGTGCTTGTACTTATCTTAGTCTGCTACTCTTTTCCGTATGTCCTCAAACCCCCTCTGATTCTCCCCCCCCCCTTCCCCCCTCCCCTTTCCTCCACTTTCAACGGCCATGCATTCCCGTGGGTGCGTATTGCACAAATCTCTCCGAAATGTCCTCTTGTTAATGGCAACACACAAACAACACATTCTCAATCTATCGCTTGCATTAGATAGGCACTTTCACGTTCTCTCACATGTATAAATCAGACACACAAATCTATCAGCATCAGCGACTAAAACCCCCTTTAGTTTAGCTGCAATTTGAAATGCAGTGCCAACATACTTCTTGGGCCTCCTGCTTTCATGATGGATGTGCTGTCCCCCTATTTCTCCTAACTTTCAAGTGCCAGGATCTTCACTGCTACACTGGCAACCTGAACCATGTAGTGCTCGTCGTTGGATATTTTATCAATAGAGACGATGGCAGCCAAAACCGAATTGCTCCTCCATTTTGGATCATCCGCAACTCATGGGGAGTGGAGTGGGGCGACAGGGGCCACATGCACATGGACATTCAGGGAGGGGACAGCGTATGTGGCATCAACGTGCTGCCTGGCATCTATCTCATTGTCAAGAGTGAGACATCAACCCTATTTCCTAATTTCATATATGTCAACCAGGAGATACGCAGATACCCTTTTTTTCTCATGGGGCGTATGCCACATTCCTTGGAATGTGTTATGACAGAAATTCTACTTCATGCGATTGTGGTGCTTGTACTATTTGGTGAGTGCTTGCCGTCTTGGCTGCCCACACAGCTCGGCAGGCCGCGGGAGGCAGTGGTCTTGTGCGCGAATCAGGTCTGTTATCGGAGTGGGTCCTGTGAGGGGATTGGGTGTGCAATATTTGTTTTGTTCTATTCCAGTCACTTGATTGCTGAGAATGGGCCAGGAAATACAGGTTATTGGACAAATGCCTGACAAATAAAGCTTGATTGCTGAGAATAGGCCAAGGGCACGTCTCCCGGTCACCGTCTTCATCGCCTGGATCACAACATAATCCCATTAACATCTCAACACGGCACTCTTAGAATAATCCCCCTGTTTGGAACATAACTCCTCTCACATGAGATTGCTCGGAGAGAACAAAAGAAATCCTTGGTCAGATACAAGCTTAAGCAAGCTATTTATTCATTTATTTATTTGACGGATCATATTACAAGCTTGCATACGTAGGAATCTTCATAGGATAGGCTCGGGGCCTGGAAAAACTCGGGCATGAGCAACAGTCAGCTGGGGCCTGGAAAAAACCAGGCTCGGCCAACCATCCCTGAAAGTCGGGCCGTGCTTAGGCGGGCTGGGCCGGCCTGGTCCGGCTCCATGCCTAGGTCTAGCGGTCAGGCCAGCCTTGGCCTGTTGGCCCTAATTCAGCCTGGGCCGGCCCGTTCCATAGTCGGCCTGAGCTGAAACGCTCCAGGTTGGGCCGGGCTGGAACCATGGTCATGCCTGCGCCACGGTCGTTGTGGTAATCCACATTCAGTCTCCATGTGTCTCGTGTATCCTCTGTGTCACCTTCCAGTTCCAGGGGACCCTGGCGGTGAAATCAGCTACCAGAGTAATGGCGATTGGCAGCCCAGCATGAACCCGTGCAGCCGGTTCCCATGCCAGGCAACTTCAGAAAGCAGCAATAGTTGCACATGCAGTATCTCTACGGTTACCACACAGCCTTTTGTTGAGGTTGGGAATGGAGACGGCTCCACATGGAAAAGCCAACTTTTGCAACCCAACACTGATGAAACAGTTTTTTTTTTGTCAAGACTGATGATTTTTTATTTTTATTTTTATTTTTTGATTTTTTTTTCTAGTACGACAGTGAGCAATCAGGGACCTTAAAACCAATCGTAGGCCCTGGTATAGCAGCATAGCACAAAACCTCCCTGTATGCCTCATTCTATTCAATTCGTTATTCTGAGATGGTATCACTCTAGGTTAGGTCCCTCACCCGCGCTTCCGCCCTAGACCGCCCTAGTCCCTATCACCCGCCCTAGTCCCTAGTGCCCATCCTATCGTGCCCACACCCTAGATCGCTGGCCCCTAGCTCGCCACTGGCCCTTCGCACGCCGCGCGAGCTCTCGCCCGCTGGCCTCTAGCTCGCCGCTGGCCCTTCGCCCGTCGCGCAAGCCCTTGCTCGCTGGCCCTTCGCGCGTCGCGCGAGCCCGCGCCCGCTGCCCCTAGCTCGCTCGCCGGCCCTAGCTCGCTCGTCGCCCTTGTGCGCTTGCTGGCCCTAGCTCGCCGGCCCTAGCTCACCGGCCCAGCTCGCCGACACTCGTTCGTCGTTCCAAGCTCACCGGCCCCTGCTCGCTCGCCACCCCCTAGCTCGCCGGCCCCAGTTCGCACCGGCCCTTGTTCCTGCTGGCCCCAGCTCCCCACGGTCTCTGCTTGCCGAGCCGCTGTGCCACCGTGACGCCGTGCTGCGGTGCCGCCATGTTGTTGTGTCGTTATGCCGTCGTGCCCCCATGTCGTCGTGCTGCCTTACCGCGGTGCGACCGTGTCGCCGTGCCGCCGGGCCGCCGTGCCACTGTGTCATCGTCAGCTACTGCAGCCGTGGTGATGGCGGACGCTGTGCTCTGCCTGGACGCGGAGGGTCGGGCGATCGACTTTGAGGCATGGCTCGCCGAACCTCCGCCGCTCAATGAGGGGTCAGAGGCAGGATGGCCAGTCCCTGGCCGTCCACGTCGACGGTAACATCCCCTGCCCTGACCTGCCTGCTGCCCTCCCTGATGCCCCCACGCCCACTGAGCATGAGGCCTTTGCAGCAGCTGAGCTCGCCCGCTCTGTCAGAAGTCGCGTGATGCAGCTGCAAAGCTTTCTATCAATCGCGCCCTCCCCCTCTCTGAGCGCCCCTGCTACCAGGCTTTAGAGATTGCGAAGGAGTACTTAGATGCCGTCATTGTGCGCTATTCCATTCCCTTCTCCACCTCTGCCAGCCATCTCCTTCTTCCCTTGCTCTTCCCTGATCTTGCGTCCTTCCCCACTGAAGCTGATCTCACTTGTCACCTGCGCGCACTCGAGACCAGCTATGTCACAGGATCGAATGTGTCGAGGAAAGGTTGCACTATCGATCAGTACAAGGCGCTTTTATACTTCCAGAGTACATCAAGTAACCAGGTTTATCCTATCTAAAGGAATAGACCCTTCTAGAAAATAGAATCACCCTGCGTATAGCCACGCGAGGCTATTGGCTTTAAGAGATTACGACAGGATTACGCTAGATAGCGTGTCTAGAACATTCCATGCTTGGTCGGTGATATAATTATAATAAGGGAAGAAACCAAAGGATAATGGAAAATGGGGAATATGAGGCAAAAGGAGATGAGATAAAAAGAGGAATGAAATGAAGATGAAATATGGAAAAGGCCAAGTGGTGTAACGGAGTCGTACTCTCACACTTCCCCCCCTCAAAGCTGGGTGGTAGAAGTAACACCCTGCTTGACAAGGTAGTCATGCAGAGGACGACGGGCGTTACCCATGTCGGTCTCAGAGACCCAGCTGTCCTCAGAAGGATCATAGCCCTTCCAACGAATAAGAAGCTCCACGGTGCCATTCCGACGACGGCGGTGTGCAAGCACGGACTCGACCTCGTACTCGGGTTCATTTTGGACGAGGACGGGTGGCGGCGGCGGCGGTTGGCGTCCGACGAAGATCGTATTAGGATCTCGATAGGGCTTCAGAAGTTGGACATGGAAGGCGTTGTGAATCTTCCAGGTAGCTGGTAGGCGTAAGCGGAAGGTAACAGGAGTGACCTGTGCTTCAACGAGAAAAGGCCCGCAGAAGCGAGGTCGAAGTTTAGATGGGAGATGGCTGATGTCCAGGTTGCGGATGTCAAGGAGAACCTGGTCTCCCACGGAAATGGTGTGGTCGTTGCGATGGCGATCGGCCTGGCGCTTCTGTTGCTGTTGAATGTCAAGGAGGCGCTTATGGGTCTGATCCCAAAGCTGATGCATGGTTGTGATGAAGTCGTGTGCAGGTTGGACTGTTGCTGGTGTTGTCGGTTTCTGTGGTGTGAGTGGGTGGCGTCCGTAGCAGAGGAAGAACGGCGTCTGTCCCGTAGCGGCGTGTGTAGCATTGTTGTAGGCAAACTCCAGGACGGGCAGGTGCAAGTCCCATTTGGAGATGTCGTCCTTGCAGGCTGCTCGGAGGAGTTGCTCAACAATTTGGTTGAGGCGCTCGGTCTGTGCGTCTGTCTGCGGATGGTATGCGGATGACATGGCGAGTTTGGTGCCGAGCAGAGACATAAGTTCCTTCCAGAACTTGCTAGTGAACTTGGGGTCTCGGTCGGAGATGAGTGTAGTTGGGATGCCATGCTGTGAGATGATGTGACGAACGAAGAGTTGTGCTGTCTCCTCGGTGCGTGCCGTCGTGTGCGTCGGGATGAAGTGTCCCATTTTGGAGAACTTGTCAATGACGACAAGGATGGCGTCATGACCGCTGGAGATAGGTGGTAACCCGGTGATGAAGTCTAGGCTAACCACTTGCCATGGTTGTTCTGGGACAGGAAGAGGCTGCAGTAGTCCCGCCTTTTTCTGCTTGCTGCTCTTCATCCGCTGACATGTATCACACGAGGTGACGAATTTCTGGACGTCGTCTGCCATATGGGGCCAGTAGTAGTGTTTGGCGATACCGGTGAGCGTCTTGTTGCTACCGAAGTGTCCGGCGTACAGGACGTCGTGGTATTCTTCGAGTAGTAACTGGCGCAAAGGAGGGTAATTGGGTACCCAGATTTTTGTGGATCCCTTCCGGTACGCGATGTCACTGTCCCACTGTAGCAGATGTCGCTTTTCTGCCAAGGGAATTTCGGGGTCGATGGCGTACCCGTGTGTGAAGAGTCCCTTGAGTAGTGGATTCATCCCTTCGACCTGAATCGCGGCAACGTGTGCAGGCCAGCTGAGCGCGTCTGCTTTGTTCTTGTGGCCGGGCTTGTACACGATGTCGTAGTGGAAGTGTGTCTCGAGGAAGTCGATCCACCGGACCTGCCGCCTGGAAAGGTTGGGTTGTGTCTTCAAATATTTCAGGCTGCAGTGGTCGGTGTAGACGGTTGTTCTTCGTCCTTCGAGATAGCATCTCCACGCTTTGAAGGCGATGATGATAGCAAGAGCCTCTTTGTCGTGTATCGGGTAGTTGAGTTCTGCCCCGTGCAGTTTCTTGCTGAGGTAGGCAATGGGTTGCAGTCCATTCCCTTGGTCTTGCATCAAGACTGCACCCACGGCCTGATCACTGGCATCTGCTTCAATGACGTAGTCACGTTCGGGATCTGGCAAGATGAGCACCGGTGTGGATGTTAGTGCTTGTTTCAGCTGCTCCACGGCTTCCTGGTGTTTCGTCTCCCATTTGTAGGGCGTGTTCTTCTTCAGCAGATTCGTGAGTGGTGCCGCGAGTTTCGCATACTGTGGCACGAACCTGTTGTAGTAATTAGCGAAGCCTAGGAACTGCTGCAACTCCTTCACGTTCTCGGGTGTCTTCCACGTACGTACGGCTTCGATTTTCTTGGGGTCGACGTGAACTCCTTGAGCGCTCACCATGTGTCCTAGAAATTGGACCTTTTCCAGGGCGAATTCGCTCTTTGACAGTTTGACGTAGAATCGTTCTCGTCGAAGAATTTCGAAGACGCGTCGCAGGTGTTCGACGTGCTGCTTCATGTCGCGCGAGTAGATGAGTATGTCGTCCAGGTACACCACCACGCATTCGTCCAGAAGTGGTCGTAGAATGTGGTTCATTTCGGCTTGGAACGTTGCCGGTGCGTTGGTGAGTCCGAACGGCATTACCAGATACTCGTACGATCCGTACCGAGTTCGGAAAGCAGTTTTGTGGATAGAGTTGTCCGCCATCCGTATCTGCCAGTATCCGGACCGCAGATCCAGTTTGGAAAATACCGTAGCTCCCCGAAGCTGGTCAAGCAGGTCATCGATTCGCGGTATCGGATATTTATTCTTGATGGTCTGCTTGTTAAGAGCTCGGTAGTCGATGCACATGCGCAGGCTTCCGTCCGGTTTCGGTGTGAAGAGTACTGGGGCACCGTACGGCGAAGTGGATGGTCGGATGAGTCTTTTGGCTAGGAGATACTCGATCTGCTTCTTCATGTCAGTCAGCTCCGTAGGGCTGAGCCGATATGGTGCTCGGAAGGTCGGCTTCGAACCCGGTTCCTCCACGATCTCGTGTTGATGCGTTCGGTATGGCGGTAGCTCGTTCGGAAGATCGTCAAGAAGGATGTCTTGGAACTCCTTCAATAATTCCTTGATTTTTTCTGGAGTTTCCGAGGCTTTCTCTCCGTCATTCTCCACCTCTGTTGCTATCGCCAGGAACCCGGTGTCGGTCCGCTTCACGTCCTTCTCGAATCGTGCGAGTGTCTCCACTGGGATATCTCCAGTATCGTCCCAGTTGGGTAGCTGTACTCTCCGTCCATTGTTGTAGATGCTTGCGGTGCGGTTCACCCAGTTGATCTCGGGGTTGAATTTTTTCAGGAAGTCTCGCCCGAAGATCAAGTCAAGCCCTTTGATGTTGGTGATGGGGAGTGCAGGTCTCCAGCGCAGTGGTCCAATTTGTAGGTGTAGCACTGCTTCGCCGTGTACTGGTAACTTGCTGCCATCCACCATCGTTGCAGAGAATTTTGAAGGCTTGTACTCTTCTCGAAGTCGGTCGATTATTGCCTTGTCGCAGACGGTGTGTGACGCTCCGCTGTCCACGAGTGCTTGGAGGCGTCGTCCTTTGCAGATGACCTCGAGCACGAGAGGCGGGCGTTGCTCAGAGTACCCAAAGATAGTCTCATTAATGGGGTCATAGGGTACATCCCAATAATCCGTACACACCTTTTCGTTGCTATCTGCTCCTGAGCTAGCTGGCCGAGGCTGCTTGGAGAACGGCTCTTCTCCAGGGCCCGGAGTTTCCTTGACGACTGTGCGTGTCGTTGATGCCGAAGAACTGGATGCATCCGTAGAAGGAGTTCGGGGTTTGTGCAGCTTCTTGTAGACCCCCAGCTTCCTCTTGAGCTGCTTCAGCTCCACCGACGTCTTCCCTGGGGAGCGGGTAGTCGTTGTGGGCTGGTGTCGGGAGAGGACGTTGACTCCGTGGAAAGGTCGGCTTCTTTCCACACTCCTTTATTTGGTCCCCAAGTTGTCCGGTACCGGTATAATCTCCACAGCTGTCTGCTTCTTTTGGAGTCCCTCCCGAAATTTCTCCAAGGCTCTAGCTCCTCGAAAATCATAAGTTTTCATTAAAGCGTCTTTATAGGATAGCTTTAACGAATTCTTATAATTTCTTGGGTCTTCAAGGAGTTTCCCCGTCTCGGCAGAGTCTTTTTTCGCGGAGTCTGGTTTTTCCTCGGCGAATTTCCCTGGCGAAGACTGGTCGTGGGGTGGAGATTTTCCCCCATCATTTCCTCCTGCTCGCGTCGAATCAGCTTCGTCGAAGTTGATTTTCTCGGAATCCCGCGGCCGTTTCCGGATCTTTTTATTTTCGCCAGCTAGATCCGCAATCACTGGCGACTCCCGTTTTTTGTCTTCTGATTGGCCGGAAGATTTCCGCCACTGTTGCGTACCCGATACTCTGCGCGTGCGGCCTTCATTTTGTTGCAGTCGAAGATTCGGTGGCCCGGCACCCCGCAAAAATCACACGTGTAGTTGGTGTTTTTCGGACGTGGCCGCCCCTCGAATCTGTCGACTTCCATCGGGTCGGCGAACGTGGGGTGAGCCGAGCGGTCGCCCTGTCGCGTACTGTCGACGTGCGTCCGTCGTGTTCCGGCGTTGACCATGTCGAAGCGCTCCGCGGCCGAAACGACGTCACTGTAGCTCGCGTAGTTTGACGCTGCCACCTGTCGTTTGACTTCGGTCTTCAGCCCTGCGAGGTACGATTGCACTTTTTCCCCTTCGGTCAGGTCGGGAATGCGGTTATAAAATTCTTCCATCTGCTGCGTGTACTGTGATACACTCCCGAACTGTCGATGACGATGAATTTTTTCGCGGGCAAGAAAACTCGAATTTATCGGCTCGAATCGCTTCAGCAGGTCGGCGCGGAACTGCTGCCACGTGGCTTCACCGTGGATGAAGGTGCTGTTGCCGCCAATCCACTCGAGTGCCGGCCCTCGCATCAGTGTCGCCGCGAGTCGTACGCGTTGACCGTCCCAGACTGGCGAGCTCCATCCGACGGCTGCGAAGTAGATCTCCATCCCGGCGATCCATCTGCGGGCGTCGGAGTTTCGATCGCTCGGATCGAACGGCTCAGGTGGGCGCGGTTTCGGAGCCTCGAGAAACTGCTGCGACTGCTGCGTCGTCGCCGTTGTCGTCTCGTGCTGCGCTCCGGCGAGTCGAGTTACTCGCTCGAACTGGTTTCGCCACGCTTCGCGATCCGCTCGCATTTCCTCCTGAAGGGCTGCGATGCGCGCGAAGAGCTGCTGGGTAACCTCGGCGTTGTCGAAGGTTGCCATCCTGTTCAAAACACGCACGGAGGGGGTAATTCGAAAATCGCGGAGCTGGTGCTTACCAGAATCGGCGTCGAATTGGTCGCCCCCGGCGGTTTTTCGAGGCAGGATCCCCGCTGCTGCTGCTTAGCTGAGCGCGGTCGAGTGAGAAAAGCTCTGATTACCAAGTGTCACAGGATCGAATGTGTCGAGGAAAGGTTGCACTATCGATCAGTACAAGGCGCTTTTATACTTCCAGAGTACATCAAGTAACCAGGTTTATCCTATCTAAAGGAATAGACCCTTCTAGAAAATAGAATCACCCTGCGTATAGCCACGCGAGGCTATTGGCTTTAAGAGATTACGACAGGATTACGCTAGATAGCGTGTCTAGAACATTCCATGCTTGGTCGGTGATATAATTATAATAAGGGAAGAAACCAAAGGATAATGGAAAATGGGGAATATGAGGCAAAAGGAGATGAGATAAAAAGAGGAATGAAATGAAGATGAAATATGGAAAAGGCCAAGTGGTGTAACGGAGTCGTACTCTCACAAGCTACCGCGCTGCTAGCACTAAGGCCCAACTCACTGTACTGCCTCCCCCCCGCAGCGCTACCCTCTACTTCCTTCACACGCGCCTTCCTGACTGCCTCGCCACCGCCCGCGACCACTTCCTTGGCCTCACCCTCACTGACTTTGTCACTACCCTGTCCGCGATAGAGACCCGTCAGCGCACTATTGCTCAATCGAGTGGTACTACGGCGGTCCCTATCTTCTAGGGTTGTGCTCCCTCCTAGTGCACTTACTTTGACGTCTCTGCTGCTGTTGCTGAGACGACCCCTGCTGCTGAGTCCGCCGTGGCGGCCTCAGCGCAGTCTCGTTAGGGTAAGGGTCGCCAGGCCCAAGGGGGGCGTGGCGGCGGGAGGGGAGGCGGGGGTGGCGGAGGTGGTGGAGGGGATGGTGGTGCTGACGAGGGGACTGGGGCTAATGCCCCTGTGCAGCAGCAGGAGTTGGAGCAGCAGCAGCAGCAGCAGCCCCAGCAGCAGCAGCAGCAGTCGCAGTCGCAGCAGCAGCACCCATGGGGACCCTGCCGCCTTGGTGGCCTGGCGGCTCTAGTGGTGGTGGTCGTGGTGGCGGGCTGCGCAGCTCGGTGTTGGGTGGCAGCTCTAGTGTGGTGACCTCCCAGTACTAGCTTCAGCCCGGCCCACGCCGCGGCACCGTTTGGGACTGTCCTGGCCACACAGCCGTCTCGACGACCACTTCCGTCTCCGCTTCGGCCCTTTGTCGAACCCTCCCAACTAGCACAGCTTTGTACGTCATCGTGTGCCGGTCTCTGAGATGGATATGGATCACCTTCAATCTACCTTGTATGCCATGTATGCTGATGAATCTAGTGTGCCTGGACCTTATTACCCTCTGTTGCATATTATAGGTGTGTCTCTTGTGTATTGTCTAGGCTCCCCTACTGCATCAGACGTAGGACCTCCAGCTTTGTTTAGCCTAGGCTCCACTCTAGCCCTCCGCCGGTTGTCACTGCCGCCACGCTCTCTTTCATGCTAGACTCTGGTGTGTCCACCTGTTTCTTTTGTGACCATACTGCTCTCACGCCGCTTGTCGCCCCCGCCGCTGTCGCGCTTGCTAACCTCTTCTTAGAGGTTCCCTCAGGCTCCCTTATAGGCTTGCACATCCCCTTGTTCTTCAGTAACCTAGTTGGTGTCGGCTTTCTTCAGGACCTCGGCGTCACCACTGCGTTCCCCGGACACGAGCGGTACGCGCTCTGTAACGAGGCCGCCACTAGTGCCCCTCTCACCACATTCCCCCGGGACCCTGTATGTGGCCTGTTTACACTTGACACCGCGTCCCTCTCAGTGGGGGCGTCTCCTCAGGTGGCCGCAGCCTACTCAGGTCGCTGCGGCTTCCTCGTGTCGGTCGCTCACTCACCCGTCGCTTCTGTGGCACGACCGCCTAGGTCACCCCGCACTCCCGCATCTGCGTCACATGTCCCAGCACGGTCTTGTCTTAGGTCTCCCCGCGTCACTCCCTGCCCTCCCTCCCTCGCCCGCGTCGTCGTGCAGGCCCTGCGTTGAGGGTCGGCTGTGCCATGCTCCTCACTCCTCCTCGCTTCCCCCTACCACTGCGCCACTCTAGACCCTGCACCTGGACGTTTGGGGCCCAGTCCTCGTCCCTGGGCCACGTCGAGAGCGCTACTTTCTAGTGCTTGTCAATGACTACATGCGCTAGACCACGATGTTTCCCCTGGAGCGGAAGGCCGGCATGTCTGACGTTCTTATCCCGTGGATCATAGCTACACGAGTCCACTGCGGCCTCCCTGTACTGCATATCCACTCCGACCGTGGCGGTGAGTTCGCCTCTAGTCGGCTTAGCCAGTTCTGTCGTGCAGACGGCATCACCCAGTTGTACACCCTGCCGATCTCCCTGCAGCAGAATGGGTTCGCTGACCGACGCATCGGTTTGGTCATGGAGGTGGCTCGTACCTCCTTGATTCATGCCGGTGCACCCCATTTTCTGTGGCCGTTCGTTGTTCGTTACGCCACTCACCAGCTTAACCTGTGGCCACACTCCCAACAGCCGCAGGGTTACGCCGACCCTCCTCTGGACCGGATCCCCTAGTGACGCGTCTGCGTTCCACGTCTGGGGCTGCCTTGCTCACGTTCGTGCCTCCGGCAAGGACAAGATCACTGCCCACACCACCCCTTGTGTCTTCCTTGGCTCCCCCCTCGACGCGTTTGACGGGCACTTTAACCACCCGCCATCTCACCGCCTCTTTCACTCTTGTGATGTCACTTTTGATGAGTTTGTCTCCTTCTACACCAACTTTCCCCACAGGTCTCCTGGTTACCCCGCCCCTGTTCCGGGTCCCCACTCCCCTGGTAGCCTCTGCTCCTCTCTGTCCTCGTCCTACCCCATCTCATGTGTCTCACGTCACTCCCCTTCGGTCGGATGTCCCGGTGGAGGAGTCGGCTGACTCTGGAGGCCCTACGGCTATGGTTTCGCCGTCTGTCTCCGGCCCGGTGTCTCCTCCTCCACCGCCGTAGCAGCCGCCGTTGCTGCCGCCGCAGCAGCAGCCACCGCCGCAGGGGTCCGTGAGCTCTGGGGGTGCGGGCGTTGAGGAGGGTGCTGGTCCTGGGGGTGCTAGTCTGGGGGTACTATCGTGTCTTTTCCCGGCAGTCCTGGGGGTGGCACCAGTGCTGGAGAGGGTTCTCATTATGGGGGTGTTGTCGTGGAGTGTCCCGAAGGTAGCCGAGGTGCGGCTGGAGGTTCTAGTGTCGGCGTGGTGCAGCAACAGCAGTTGCCGCCGGTGTCCGCCCTTCGCCGCCTGGGTTTTCCCTCCCCCGACTGCCCGCCTCCCCCGCCTATCTCCGAACATGTGTTTCCTCCGCCGGACTCGTTCCCACCTCGTTTCCCCCCTCGTTCTCCTCCTATGTTACCTCTCTTGTCTCCTGACCCGACCCCCCCCTCCCGCTGGTGGTCTCATCATGACTTTCGTGCTCGACCTGTCTCCCCTGTCCAACACTCTCACCATATGTTGCTTCGCTCTCACTCGTCTTGTGCTCCTCTTCTACCGTCGCCTACTCAGTCGTCGCGTGTTGTCTCTCCGCCTCCTCTCTCTGACTTTCTCTGTTCTACAAGTCCGCTTGTTCCTCGCGTTTTCGCCTCTCTTCATCGACCCGTCCGTTCCTATCTCTATTCTTGATGCTCTTGTCTTTGTCATCACTGACTTTGCCTATACCCGCCGCATTGACTACGCCGCCGCTCTTGTCTCTGACCCTGCCCGTCCTCTGTCTCTCGGGGGTGCACGTGCCCTTGGTAGTGACGTCCTAGAAGACAGGCAGTACAAGCTAGCTTTCCTGTCCGAGGCCACTCCTCATCTGTGCTCCATGCTGCTAGTCCCTGAGGGTGACCCAGATATGCTTAACATCCCCAACCCTCGCACCTACGCTGAAGCGATCTCGGGACCCTGTGCCTCTCAGTGGATAGCTGCCATGGACGCGGAAATGGCATCTTGGAGATCCATCGGTACCTATGTCGACGCAGTTCCCCCACATGGGGTGAACGTAGTCGATGGTCGGTGGCTCTTCAAGGTTAAGCGTCCTCCTGGAGAGCCGCCGTTGTTCAAGGCACGCTACGTTGCTAGTTGCTTCAGTCAGTGCGAGGGTGTTGAATTCTTTGATACCTTCGCCCCGACCCTGAAGATGACCACTCTTCGGGCGCTGCCATACGTAGCAGCACAGCGTGACTACAAGCTGCACTCCCTCGAGTTCTCTACAACATTTCTCCAGAGAAATATTCACGAGCAGATCTGCCTGCGCCGTCCGCCAGGTTTTACGGGCACCTTCGCCCCTAGGACCGAGTGGCTTCTTGGACGCCCGATTTACGGCCTGCGGCAGGCACCCCGTGCATGGCATGAGACACTGCGTGTTACGTTAGCTGACTTGCAGTTCTTCCCGTCGTCTGCAGACCCTTCGCTCTTCGTTCGTTCCGGCCACACCCCATTCTATATCCTTATCTTCGTAGGCGACCTGGTCTTCGCTACTTCAGATAGAGACGCGTTGACCTCCGTGAACGCTGAGTTGCTGAGGAGACACACTTGCACTGACCTAGGAGAGCTGTGCCGCTACCTTGGCCTGCAGATCTCTAAGGATAGAGCAGTGCGCACCATCACTCTCACACAGACACACTTGGTGCACCAGGTCCTTCACAGGTTCGGTCTTCAATTCTCCTCTGCACAGCCCACACATCTGCCAGTAGATCAGAGGCTCTCGGCTCCAGTCCTTGACGAGCCGGTAGAGCATAGTGGTCGGTATGCAGAGCTGGTGGGTTGCCTCACGTACCTGATGAATTGCACTAGTCCACATCTCGCATACCCTCTCAGCATCCTGGCTCGCTTTGTGGCCACAGGCAGATACCGAACACAGCACAGGTCGGCCGCTAAGAGGGTTTTGCATTATTTAGCAAGTACATCGGGCATGGGGCTCGTGCTAGGAGGACGCAGGCCAGTGGTCCTTACAGGGGCACACAGACGCTTCGTGAGCGGACGACGCTGAGACGCTCAGGTCCTCTCAGGGCTACTGCTTTAGCCTTGGTGCACGCGCCATCTCGTGGAGGTCCACCCGCTCGTCATCTGTTGCACAATGTAGCTGTGAGGCTGAGATCTACGCTGGTGCCATGGCGGCACAGGAGCTCCGCTGGCTGACTTTCTTGCTCACAGACTTAGGTGATCGGCCTAGCTCTTTCCCGGTCCTGTATGCTGACAACAGAGCCATGATCCTCCTATGTCAGGAGCCTTGACTGGATGGCAGAGGGAAGCACATCCAGCTGTGGTACTTCCTCCTGCGTGAGCTAGAGCAGCGACGCCAGGCCCGCGTAGTTCATGTGGCCTTCGGTGCCAACGCAGCTGATATCTTTACTAAGGCGCTTGCGTCTAAAGATCATCAGCGACATTGTGTACAACTTGGTCTAGTTCCTGTAGCTCCTCACTTGCTAGGACCTTGATTGTGTACTACTCATTTTATATTCTCCTCACTGGCCTTGTGGCTTCTGTTCCAGTGACCGGACTAGTAGTGCCGCTCTGGTTTGCTCATCTAGTTTGTACTCTTCTGACTGGCCGTCGGACTCTTGCCTCAGAGGTTGGACTAGTAGTGCCTCTGTGAGCTGCGTGTCTCTTGTTAAGCACTGCCCCTTGTCTAGCCTAGGGGGTGTATAAACATATATTTATATATTGCTATAGGCTAGATACCGTAATCCCCCGCATATAAGAACCGTCAAAATAGTGAGCCCATGGGTGGCATATGTGGGGGATAGCTTATGATATGGCGCATTTTTTAGAGTACCCGTTTTTCTGGGTTTGCATTTTACATAACACCCTGCTCGGTTTTCTTGCCTTCAAACAGTATTTCGTCCTTCATTACCAAGGTCCGCTCAGCTGCAAAAGGCGAGCAGGATGAAAATCGCGTCATATGCCATTGGCACATTGCCGACTGGACTTTCAGCGCGATGGATGTGAGAATTTCATCAAAAGTGATCCCATTGCATGAAACAGAGCAAAGGCTACAATATGATGTAGAAATATCAATTCGCCTATATATCTTTCTAAACGCCCATGGGCGTATAATTTTTATTCAATAAAACGCCCCCCCACGTTTTCAAACTAGTCCTATAAACGCCCCTAGGGGCGTCTATCCAGGTGATTACAGTATCTTCTGTTTAAAACATAATTTATACGCAAGTTTAGCCTTGACCTTGAGGCTTATTTTGAGAAATCGATCATTAGCCCCCCACCCTATGAAATCCCTATTCGCTCTAGATGCCCCTAGGGATGCTTATCCAGGTGGAACTTGGCTTTGAGAAGGATGCCTTGCCTGCAGTAGCTGCGACCCTCCTTGCACGGTATTGCACTGCCACACACTCTGACGGGTCACCGATGCCTTCCTTTCTGAAATGAAGGAACTAATTCATGTATTTATTTAAAAATCCACACACACACACACAGACACTTGCTAAGAGAGTGGGGGGGTAGATAAACTACCGTAATCCCCCGTATAAAACACCCGCCGGAATTAAGCTCCCCCGGGTAGCTTGAGCGGGTATGGGTGTTTAATTTAACTGGATTTAGTTACCACCCTACCCTTGGCCTTGAAAACATTTCACCACCCCCCCCCGAGATGAAAAAACGTTTTTTTCTACGTTTTCCTGTATAGAACTTCTTGAATTAGACGTTAGCAATACAACTAGAGTACACGTAGTTACTACTCAACAGAATTAACCATAGAACTAGTTAGTGGCACCACCTAGGGCTTGAATTCTACCTACTCTGCCTATAACCTAAATTATCCACTACACTTTAAATCCTTACACTATGCCAGATACTCATGCCTCTGCCACTGCTCTAGTCGTCCTCCTCAGGCTCCTCATCACCAGCCTGCCACATCTCGACGTCGCTCCCATCTGCAAGCTCATCCCACCAACAGTTGTCGTCATCCTCCTCTGCAATGCCTTCTGCCGGCCACACATCAACACTTGCTGCTGCTGCTGATGCAGTCTCTGCATTGTCTGCGCTCGTCTCAGCTGCTTCGGTTGCCGCTTCAGCACAGTCGATGTCGTCAGCCGCCAGCGACGCCGCATCCGCCTCTTCGTCGTCGGCGACGTCCCCGTCCACATCGATGAAGGCGTCGTAGAGGGGGTTGATGTAGCCGCTCTCGCCCTCCTCGACGTGGACATCGTCCATCACCTCGAGGTCGGGCTTGCCGCGGAGGTGGCGGAGAGCGAGGTTGTCCTCGGTGCCGTCCAGCGCATTTGATATACCGCACGTCTTGAATGAACTACGCACGAGCTCCTCTGGCACAGCCTCCCATGACCGAGCAATCCATTTCAAGATGAGCTCAGCCGGGGGCTTCTTCAGATTTCCTGCACATGGGATGGGAGCATAATGGGAGGAGAAGAACACGGGCACGGTAAGATGACGACTAGGAACGGGCACGGTGGAATTCGTCAACAAGCAAGAAGTCTAAAAACTACTGAGGAAGCGACTAGGAAGGGGCTCACCTGCCGCAGTCTTCATGTCGATGCCGAACTGCTCAAACCATGCGCCGTAGTCGCCGCGCACGCCGGCCTTGAAGCTCTTGTTCACTGCGACGTCCAGCGGTTGAACGAGAGGCGTGCAACCACCTGGGATGACCGCGCGGGTAAGTTTGCACAGCTTCATCGTCTGCCCGACTGCTTGCGTGAGGTGGCCCTTGTACGAGTCCAGGATGACGAGCGCCTCCTTGCGCCTATTCCCCGATTCGCGCAGCGGGCGCAAGAACGGGTTCAGGACTTGAGTAGTCCAGTCCTGGACAAGCTTCTCGTCCATCCAGCCCTTCGGCTGGGCTCGGATGATGACACCTGGATACAATCACAAGCCACAACAACAGTCAGAGGGTATGCATCGGTGTACACTATGCACAGAGCGAAAAGCAAAGGCGATTCTTACCCGGGGGAACCTGAATCTTTGGCAGCGTCTTCCGCTTGAAGATGACATACGGCGGGAGCTTCAATCCCGACGCGGTGACTGCCAACATGACGGTGAGCCGCTCCTTTTCATAGCCGGCCGTCCTCACATGCACCGTACGGGAGCCTCTGTGCTCCAACGTCCTCTCCTGGGGCATTTCGATGAAGAGGGGGGTTTGGTCGGCGTTCACGATGTGGTCGAGGTTGTACCGGTTGAGAATCCGCATCTGTTTGACAAACTCCCAGAATTTCTCGATCTTCGTCCTCATGTCTGCATAGAACAAAACAGTCAGAGAACAAATTCAGGCATGAACACGCGATAAGCAAGACAATCAAAAGAATCAAATATTGAAAGTCGCGGCAAGGGAATCAATAACAAGGATGGGACGGCAGTTTACCGTCGGCGAGCTTTTGCCCCATCTTCGTCTTTACCCGACGCGTAAGGCCCCAGCGCGCGCGGAATCTGAACGTCCAGCGACTCGACGCTCTCCAGTCGACGTTGGGATGATGTACGCGCATGTACGAGCGACTCCACTTCTGCAGCAGCTTGACGGAGACGGCAAGCCCCCTCCCGCGGTGCCTCAGGAACTGTCGGTAGAGGGCGCTCTCCATCGTCGGGTACTTCGCGGGACGTCCGGCACCGACGAGGCGTTTGCGGCAGCCGGCGGCGACACGGAGGCGTTCGCGAGCATTCTTCCACTCCCGAATCGACACCGGTTGGACACCTGCAAGCTTTGCGAGTCCACGCACAGAGAGGTCGGGTTGAGCATCGAACATGGAAAGCCAGTACAACTTCTCCGAGGCAGAGTACGAGCGGCGCTTCCGCTTTGTCATCCTGCTTCGAGATGCGGGGGCATGGACATCGTGATTCAAGGTAGGACCACGGGGTCGTCGAATGGGCTCCGGGAAACTCGGCACGCTGACGCGCGGCAGGGGACGACGGCCTTCCGTCGTAGTGGCGTCGCCGCTTGCAGAATCTGTCGCAGCGGCGTCGCCGCTTGCAGAATCTGTCGCAGCGGCATCGCCGCTTGCAGAATCTGTTGCAGCGGCGTCGCCGCTTGCAGAATCTGTCGCAGCAGCATCGACGCTTGTAGAGTCTGTCGCTGCGGCATCGCCGTCGGCAAAGGACCGACGAAATAAAAACGTCTGCTGGCCATAAGGGCCCTTTCGAGTCAGAAGGCGAGACAAGCCAGAGCCTGAGGCCATGGCGGGGGGACGTTACAGAGACGGAGCTAGAGGATGCCTTAGACAGCCCTTGCAGGGGCTGTCTTGAAGGCATCCTGGAGTCGAAACTGAAAATGAGAGGACGGAGCGGGGTAGACCCACTTCAAGAGTGGGTTGGAGGGGAAGGCAGGGACGTGGGCGACTCCCTCGTCCATGTCGCCCATGAAATGCCTCTCACGACCATCCAGAATGTGTGATTCCGTGCGCTGGCCGGTCGTGAGAAGGCATCGACAAAATGTGCCGTTGATTTCGCCACCCCATGCTGTGCTGGCACAGCGTGGGCTGGAGGCATCAACGTGGCTGCCTGCAGCACAAGCTGATTGGATACTCTGGCAGCATACTGAATCAGCAGCGTACGTAGACGATGTGGCATGCACATGGACCAAATCGTTGGGTACGCGATCAGATAGCAAAATGGGACTCAGAACAATGCCCTGTCACAAGTACAGTTGAATTCAAATCAAAAGTAGCATATGCACATTCCATAACTCCTGGGTGCTGTATTTTTTTTGCCTTTAATTACACCCAACCCAAAATTTCGTTGCATTTTTATTAACACCATAGGGTGTTTTATACGGGGGATTACGGTACGTGAGAAGTGGCGAATGGGAGGGAGAGCCGAGGAGACAGGCTTCCAGTAAGAGGAGAGGAAGCGGTGGATGGAAAGCCAAATGAAAGAAATCAAGGCCGAACAAGAAACCAACAGCTGCACGCAAGATTTGAATCATGCTTCGAACCTACTGCCTCTTTGTCTCCCAAATTCTGCCTCTTCGCAACCAGTGTTTCCTTCAAATGCCAACGTTGGGACCTGGAACCATGAGCTTAGCACTTGAACGAGTGGTAAGGAAAAAGAGAAGTGCTCCTGGTTGAAGGGGGAATGGATCACGTGGGCACGCACACACCCACACACATGCACGCCAACGCCAACGCCCACGCCCACGCCCACGCCCACGCCCACACCCATGCACACCCACCCACGCATGCACACACGCATGCAGGCACACACAGAGAGGTAGAAACACGATACATAAGATTCAAGGGCACAGCACAAAACGAAATGGAGCAGTAATTCCTGGATTCAGTTTCAGTGACTTACCTCACACCCAGTGGAGTAGTGTTGTGGAGAGTAACTTGCTTCCCTCCAGAATACTTCGTGCAGTCCGAGCGCGTGTACATGTTGATACTCGTGCAGGTCCACGCCCCTCCTGGAGCGCGGGGGACAAGCCAGTACGACCTGACAGCCGAGCCAATGGCTGCAGGGAGCACGGTGCAGCCAGCCATGTTCACGCGCATCGTGTACGTCTTGGCTGAGAGCCCGTAGAGCTGACGGTCGTAGAAGGTGAAGCTGACAGAGGTCACTGTGGCGGCGTGGTCCCCTGTAACAGTACACGTTGGGGATTCGGAAGCAGTGGATAGGGATGGGAGCGCGGGGCAGGTTGTTGCTGGAAATTCTCTGAAATCGACAGCAGCAACAAGCGTGGGCAGGTTGAAGCACGGAGACAGGGCCAGCCAGGGCTCGTGATTGGGATAGCAAGAGGGAAGGTGGGGAGGGTGGAGGGAACACATACAAACTGTGCTGGCTAGACAAACTTCGCAGGCACTACGGGCCTACTGGCAAGAGCCAGGATGGCAGACGCAGTAGGGAGCCTTGGGGAGAGCATCTTGCCTCATTCATTGCATGGCTGGCTACACTTACCGGATTGCAAGGACTGCTACACTTACTGGGAACACAGCCTGTGCTGGTCAGGCTCGAGTACTTAGGACAGACACAGTAGGGAGCTTGGTTACTATAGATCTTGCACAAAGCTCCCCGAGGACAGTTACCACAGGTGGCGGGTCCTGGAATTAGCAAGCAGGGAATTAGACAGTGCATTGTAAGGTTATAGCAACGGTCACAGAACACCAGCTAGACAGCAACAGCAACGGCAACAACAACAGCAACAGCAGCAGCAACTCCAACAGCAACACCACAGAACCCCTTACGATATTGAGCCAAATGCACAAAACATCATATCCCAGCACAGCACAGCACGGCACGGCACGGCATGGCACGGCAGGGTGCTGAGAACGAGGTCACAGGTTTGTTGAAATTCAGACCAGCAATAGCGGTGGTTCAGATGAGATAGTTGCTCAGGAGTTGCTTGCCGCAACATACCCGTGTACGAACATGAACGCCCTAGAGCATCTTGTAACCCTCTTGCAAAAACAGTAATGCACTTCCATCATAGGCCTTATGGCATTCACTAGGGGCCACACTCACGTACCAACGCAAACGCCATACTGCCTCGTGTAATTCTTCTTGCAGGCACAGAACGCACTGCCATCAGAGGCCTTGCGACAGTCCTCAGTGATTGGATTGCACCCTTTCAGATAGCAGGTATCTGCGCAGGCGGAGGGATGGGATGGGATTGGGAGCGATGGGCTCAACAAACGGACGAGAGGCAGGATGCTGCGGGGAACGGATTACATCCCTTTGATTGAGCACGCAAAGGGATGGGATGGGGAACATTGAGCAAAAGACTTAGGCATGTGCATATTGCCGAGAAGAGAGTGGGCAAGCAGGGGGAAGGGGACAAATGAACGGAAGAGGGCGAAGTGGGAGAGAGAAAATGTAACCACCATGTCTTCTCGAACAAGTGCACTCATTGCCTGGGAGTATCATCACACCCCCCTGCACAAATTGCCTGGGAGTATCATCACAACCCCCTGCACAAATTGCCTGGGAGTATCATCACACCTCCCTGCACTTATTGCATGGGAGTATCATCACACCCTCCTGCACTCATTGCCTGGGAGTATCATCACACCCCCCTGCACGCATTGCCTGCCTCACGTACCATAGCACTCAGTACCGGACAACTTGTACCCCCACTGACAGACGCACGACCCAACACCACCGGAGAAGTCGACACAATTGGCATGGGAAGAGCAGTTGCTGTTGGTGACGTCACACGGCACTGAGGGGAGGGATGGATGGGACGGGAGGGATGGGTTGAGCAGTCGGTGTTAGTGGCATCACACGGCATTGAAGGGAGGAAAAGTTGGTCGAGAGAGTAAGTCCTTTATATTCCTGGGGAACAAAAGGCAGGGGAGAGGATCAAGAGTGAATTGGAAAGGAGGGTGGATGCGAGAGAGGGAGGCAGAGATAGATGGAGAATGGGAAACAAGAATTAAAACTTATTACTTGGTCAAATAGCACAGCTCACAACTGAATACAAATAATGTACCGATGCAAGTGTCGTCGACCATCACAAAGCCATCTTTGCACGCGCAGGATGCCACTCCAAAGTCGTCCTTCCAACAGTAAGCGGCATTGGGATCACAGGCCTTGATAACGCAGGTGTCTGTAGGGACGATGGAGAGCACCGGGCAAGAGAAAGAAGGTTTGGTCAGACACACGTTTGGTCAGACGCACGTTTGGTCAGACGCACGTTTGGTCAGACGCACGTTTGGTCAGACGCACGTTTGGTCGGACGCACGTTTGGTCGGACGCACGTTTGGTCAGACGCACGTTTGGTCAGACGCACGTTTGGTCAGACGCACGTTTGGTCAGACGCACGTTTGGTCCGACGCACGTTTGGTCAGACGCACGTTTGGTCCGACGCACGTTTGGTCCGACGCACGTTTGGTCAGACGCACACGCGAAGCGAAGAGACAGGCCATGAGAGAAACAACAGAGGCAAACAACAGAGAAACACCTGCCAGTGCAAACAAGTTGACGTCCGTTTTCACCTACCAGTGCAAACAAGAGGACGTCCGTTTACACCTACCAGTGCAAACAAGAGGTCGTCCGTTTACACCTACCAGTGCAAACAAGAGGTCGTCCGTTTACACCTACCAGTGCAAACAAGAGGTCGTTCATTTACACCTACCAGTGCAAATGTCGTTGACCATCTGGAAGCCCGTGAAGCAAGCACAGGACGCAACGCCGGCGTCATCCTTGACGCAATCAGAGATGCCGAGATCGCAGGCCTTGATGTTACACGTGTCTGAAGCGAGGCGTAGAGGGCAGGGGAGACGTGTGGGTAGAGGGCAGGGGAGACGTGGAGGGTAGTGAGTCTGCGGTCGCGTCAACTCGAGCGCACAGAATGCACGCCACCTTCAGAAACGGCAAGATATCAGCCCTTGATGCCACGTGTATCTGAAGCGAGGTGTGGAAAGACATTTAAGGTGAGAGGTAGAGAGACACAAAGATAGATACCAGTATCACAACCCTTGGTGCCACATGCATCTGAAGCGAGGTGCAGGTGGCATGGGCGCGAGAAGGACATGAGGTAGACACAGGGAGAGAGACAGAGAGATGAACATCTGCTTCGCGTTTCAGTTCAACTAGCACCACCAGCAGCATGTACCAACTAGCACCACCAGCAGCACGTACCAACTAGCACCACCAGCAGCACGTACCAACTAGCACCACCAGCAGCACGTACCAACTAGCACCACCAGTAGCACGTACCAGCTAGTGTCAGCAGCAGCACGTACCAGTGCAAGTGGTGCCCTGCAGGGCAAAGCCAGTCTGGCAAACGCAGTAGGCAACGCCCGCGCTGCCCTCTGTGCATGTGCCGTAGTCCCCGCAGCTGCCCTCGACAGCGATGTCGCACGGAACTGCAGGGAAGGATGGGGGTATCATATAGGGGGGTAAAAGGGGGGGGGGGGGGGGTGGGGGGGGTGGGGGGGGGGTTTGGGGGCAGGGAGACAGCCAGGGGTGAATATGGGTTAGAGAGCCAAGGAGACGCGATTGACGGGGAATAACGACAGGCTGAGATAGCGAACAGAACATACCGACGCATGTGTCCTCATCTATCTTGAAGCCCTCCTTGCACACGCGGTTGGCTTTTGAGTCGACTCAGACATACTGATGGCATGGAATGGAATGGAACATACCAACGCACGTGTCCTCGACCATCTGGAAGCCCTCCTTGCACGTGCACTGCGCAACGCCTCCCTCGTCCTTCGAGCAATCGGCGGAGTTCGCATCACAGTTCTTTACAACACAATTGTCTGGACGCGGGGTGGAGCAAATTGACGAAGGAATATTGTAGGAAAGACGGGGGTGATGGTTCGGGAAAATATGTGGTGGAGCGACAGCGCGTGATTGTTCCAGAGACTAGTGGAGCGTCCAAGAGTTTTTGTTGGAAAAGGCATGAGCTCCTTCGAGAGAAAGGAATATGTGCAGGAAAAGAATCGTCACAAAGAGAGATTGCTCTAGCCTATACCAAGGCTGACTGCTCAAGAGTCAAGACACTAGCGCATACCAGTGCAAGTGCCATTAAAGGTTTGGAAGCCCATTTGGCAAACGCATGAAGGAACACCATCGGCGTCCTTGACGCACTCCTCAGTATTGACGTCACACTCTGTGAGCGCGCACTTATCTGAGGAGAAGGGATGGACGCACAAGGCACAAGGCACAAGAGAAAGGCATCTACTTCTTGAAACCTTGGAATATAAATGCCAGCCAGGCATGAGCTAAAATAAAGAATCCTATTGAAGGGGAAGCAAGGGGGAGGGAGAGAGACTTACGGAGGGAGAGAGCACGGAGAGAAAGAATGCGCACTGTGCTTCGAGAATATGACCATATACCAATGCAGTGGTAAGCACGTACCAACGCAAGAGTAAGCATCGTTGTAGAGATTAGACCACTGGAAGCCCTGGTGGCAGTCACAGGTTGCAGCGCCCTCAGAGTCCTTGGTGCAGTCACCATTCTCGACACACCCTATGACAACACAGTTGTCTGAAAGAAGGGTTGGAGGGGGTGGAAAGGCAAAGCTAGTTTGTGTAAGTAAGGCACATCTTAAGGCAGAGTCCTGGACAGTCACATACTCATCCTCCTTTGATCAACTGCAGGTAGGACGTATACCAAGAAAGACCCAAGAAACACAAACAATGCAAATGAGACAACCCAGAGAGAGTGGCTATGTAGCACGAAGAACCACAAAGGACTGCTTGGGGAAAAGCTCATACCAACACAGGTCGAACTGCCTTCCTCCATGAGAGAATGGCTATGTAGCACGAAGGACCACTTGAGAAATAGCCCGTACCAATGCAGAGTGCCTTCATTTATGGTGAATCTCCAGTGGCCAACACAGGGTGCAGCACCTTGGTCGTACCAATGGATTGACTCAACACGAAGAGTACGCGGAGAGAGAAGAATAGCCCGTACCGATGCAGGTCGAAATGCCTTCATCCATGGTGAAGCCCGAGTGGCAAATGCAGGATGCAGCGCCTTGGTCATCCTTCACACAGTCAGCATTGGCATCGCAGGCCGCGATAGTGCAGGTATCTGTAAAGAGGGGGGGAGAGGGGAGGAGAGGGGAGGAGAGGGGAGAAGAAGGAGGAGAGGGGAGGAGAAGGAGGAGAGGGGAGGAGAAGGAGGAGAGGGGAGGAGAAGGAGGTGAGGGGGGAGAAGGGAGGGAGAGGGGGGAGAGAGAGGGAGAGGGAGGGAGAGGAAGAGAGTGGACTGCATTAGAGAGTAGGACATTGACAATGACGCTTCTTTTGGGGGGGCGCGCCAAGGGGCGGTGGGTTGGGGGGAGGAGGATGGGGAGAGACACAGCGCGAATAGAAAAAACATGGAGGTATAAATTAGGAAAACAAAATGTGCACTGAAGCAGGGAGAAATCCCTTCCTCGTTTTCCACCCTTTGGAAGCCATAGTGGCAAACACACGTCAAGCAATAAGTGTGACAGCACATTGGGTTGACAGGTCATACCTTTGACAGCACATACGCTTGACGGCACATACGCTCGATGGCACATACGCTTGATGGCACATACGCTTGATGGCACATACGCTTGATGGCACATACGCTTGATGGCACATACGCTTGATGGCACATACGCTTGAGGGCACATACGTTTGACAGCACATACCGATGCAGGAAGAACCGCCTTCATCGTTGTCCACCCTCTGGAAGCCCCAAATGCAAGCGCAGGATGGTTCGCCTTGGTCGTCCTTGACACACTCCTCAGAGGCGGCATCACACACCGTGAGCACACACTTGTCTGAAGGAAAAGGAAAGGGGGAAGTGGGGGGGGGGGTGGGGGGCATAGAGCATAGGGCATAGGAGTTCGTCATCGACTGCAAAAGGACTGTTTGAGAGAGGGTGAAAGACTTAGATGTAGTCAAAATGCAAGCACGTAACAATAGAGGGGAAAGGACGTACCAACGCAGGAGTATTTGGCATTATAGAAGTCTGACCACTGGAAGCCCTGGTGGCAGTCACAGGTTGCAGCGCCCTCAGAGTCCTTGGTGCAGTCACCGTTCTCGACACACCCTATGACAACACAGTTGTCTGAAGGAAGGGGTCCACGTCATGTAGGGACACGGAAACGGGGAGAGGGGGATGAGAGAGGGGGTGAAGGGTGGGGCAGGGAGTGAGCGGGGGTAGTAGGGATCGATCAGTAAAGATTCCTGCACTGCACCATCAATCACAAGCCCTCTATCATCTGCAGTACCAATGAAATGAGTCAACACGGAGCAATGTATGCGGAGAGAGAAGAATAGCCCGTACCGATGCAGGTCGAAGTGGCTTCATCCATGGTGAAGCCCAAGTGGCAAACACAGGATGCAGCGCCTTGGTCGTCCTTCACACAGTCAGCATTGGCGTCACAGCCCTTGATGTCGCAGGTATCTGAAGGGAGAGAGGGAGAGGAAAGCATGGTAGGGCGAGGGATAAAGATGTTCCTCGGTTGGATTGGGCGGGGGGGAGGGGAAACGGGAGGGGGGAAGAGGGAGCTGGGAGGCGGGCGGAGGGGGAAGTTGGGGAGTGAATAAAGAGAACACGGCGAGATAGAGAGGACAGGGCGAGATGGAGAGGACAGGGCGAGATGGAGAGGACACATACCTTTGCAGGAAGAAACCCCTGCATCATTTTCCACCATCTGGAAACCCCAGTGGCAAACACAGGATGCAGCACCTTCGGTGTCTTTCACACAGTCAGCATTGGGGTCACAGCCCTTGATGTCGCAGGTATCTGACGTCGGGTTGAAGAAGAGGGAGAAAAGAACAAAGTGGGAAGGAGTGCGTGAGTGAAAGAGTAAGCGAGACAGAGAGAGAGGAAGAGGGGGGAGAAAACTTCTTAGAGCTAGCTTTTAAGCAAGCTGAGAGGAGTGTTTTGAACCTGAGTGCACAACAGAACAGTAGGTGAGTAGCTTAGCACTCAGTAGCTAACACTGACGCATGCTAGAACTAGCACACACAACATATTCAGCACCTACCCTTGCACGTCCTGCCATCATCACATCGCGAACAGGACCACATATGAGCGACACATAACTGCACACAGCAGCACACACGTACCTTTGCATGCCCTGCCATCACCTGCAGCACACTTCCATTCCAACACACTGCCGCACAGCAAGCATGGTACAGAACCTACCCTTTGCACGTCCTGCCATCATCACATCGCGCACAGGACCACATTTGAGCGACACATAACTGCACACAGCAGCACACACGTACCTTTGCATGCCCTGCCATCACCTGCAGCACACTTCCATTCCAACACACTGCCGCACAGCAAGCATGGTACAGCACCTACCCTTTGCACGTCCTGCCATCATCACATCGCGCACAGGACCACATATGAGCGACACATAACTGCACACAGCAGCACACACGTACCTTTGCATGCCCTGCCATCACCTTAGCACACTTCCAACACACTGCCACACAGCACGCATGTTACAGCAGCACCTACCCTTGCACGTCCTGCCATCATCCTGCAGCACGAAGCCAACGTCACACACACAGGACGCCACACCAATCTCACACGAGCTGTTGGCACCACTCAGCACCACACAGTACCGCACAGCGGCACACATCTACCCTTGCACGTCCTGCCGTCATCCTGCAGCACGAAGCCAACGTCACACACACAGGACGCCACACCAATCTCACACGCGCTGTTGGCACCACTCAGCACCACACAGTACCGCACAGCGGCACACATCTACCTTTGCACGTCCTGCCGTCATCCTGCAGCACGAAGCCAACGTCACACACACAGGACGCCACACCAATCTCACACGCGCTGTTGGCACCACTCAGCACCACACAGTACCGCACAGCGGCACACATCTACCTTTGCACGTCCTGCCATCATCCTGCAGCACGAAGCCAACGTTACAAACACAGGACGCCGCTCCAGCACTGTCCTTGTGGCACGTGCCGTTCCCCCCGCAGTTCTGAAGCACGCATGTGTCTGCGAGATGGGGAAGCGAGAGGGTGCGTGGGAGAGTGAGTGGGTGGGAGAGATAGGGTGAGTGGGACAGAGAGAGAGGGGCCGGGAGAGATGGACTCGCAAACGGAGTACAAGAACGAGCGGGGGAGAGAGGGAGAAATGTGAACATGGGAGCGGCTGAGAGCATTTGCAAAGCACATTTATCCCCGAGACACAGCACCACGCACCAACGCAGCCGGTTTCAGTCATGGCGAATCCAGTGTTGCAGTAGCAGACGGCCAGCTCTTGCTCCTTCACACAGTACCCGTTGTCCCCGCAGTCCTTGATCACACACGAGTCTGCCGGGGTTTGAAGAGTGAATTCGAGTGAGTGGCTGGAAAGAACAGAAGCAGAGGCGGACTCTGCCTCCCTGCTGCGGTACCTGTCATCCCCGCAGTCCTGGATTGCACACGAGTCTTTGTGGGATTTGAGAGGGAGAATGGCGGTGAGTGGAAAGAGCACAACAAGCAGGGCCAAGTCTGCCAAGTCGGCCAAGTCTGCCAAGTCGACCAAGTCTGCCTCATTCACACAGTACCCATTGCCTCCACTGATCATACGCACACGAGTCTGTTGGGTTGGGGAAGGGAGCATGCAGGTGAGTGAAAACAGGACAAGCAGAGGGCCGCCTTTGCTTCCCCCGCGCAGTACCCGTTGTCTCCATTCTCCTTCATCGCACACGGGCCTGCTGGGGGGGGTTTGAGCAGAAGGGAAGCCGAGAGTGGAACGGAGAGGAGAGGATGACGAGGTATGGCGTATGGTGCGGATAGGGTGAATGGGGAGAGTGCTGGAGTGGCATGCATGCATGGCATCCCTTTTGAGTCGAATCAAAGGCATGCATGCATGGCTTTCTTGGAGATGTTTCTACAAGAAACAGCAGCAGCAGAGCAGCAACGTAAGACCTAAACCCTGAACCTCTGCCCAAAAAGGTTCAGGACGTACAAGGCCAGCAGAAAGGGGGAGATACCAGCAAAAAGGGGGAGAAAGGGGGAGCTTACTGACCTCGCTGGCGATGCTTTGTGCGCACCCACGGACGAACCCACGAGCACACGAGCACACGTGCGAACTCACGAGCACGGGGCAAGACGCGTTGGGCAGCAGCTGAAGTCTCTTGGGAATGGAAATACCAAGGCTGGCGTGCTCAGCCACGTGCGAAGTGTAGACACGAGAGCAGGGAACATTGAGTAGTCCCTGAGAACCGCTAGGGGTCAACCAAGGGTGCAATCCACAGGCTAGTCTACCCATTTGCCAGCTCATGAGCGCATGACGCATTGGGCAGAGGCGTGAGACCACTGGAGCACACGCGGTCGGCCTGAGGTAGCACCACTTGGGTGGCATGGCTTCATGTAGTGTAGATTGAATAAACGCTAGAGGGTGGTTGGTTGCTCAAGAGCGCAGGACACGTTGGGAAGCAGCTTGAGACCCCTAGTAGGGCACACGCAGTCAACCAAAGGGAAGCACCACTTGGGCGGCATGACTTAACGCGGCAGCGATAGTGGAAATAAAAGTTGTTAAAGAGTGGTTGGTTGCTCACGGGCGCATGACGCGTTGGGCAGCAGCTGGAGACCCCTGGGGCACACACAGTCGGCCCAGCCAGCCTCGTTCTTGAGGCACTTGGCGTTGGTGCCGCAGTTGCGCAGCACGCACGAGTCTGGGGCAGCCAGGCACACGCAGGCACGCATGCACGTGGGGCGCACACGCAGACACGTGGAGGCGCAATCAGGCACGTGGGGGGAAACAAGCAGCACGAGAGGGCCACAAGCAAGCAACCATGTAACGAGCAACACAGAAGCCCCAACGCAAAAGCCAGAAGGCATGCAATCACGACCAGCAGGTACGATGACATGGACTCGAGATGGAGTCGAGATGGACTCGAGATGGACTCGAGAGATGGACTCGAGATGGACCCGAGAGATGGACTCGAGATGGACTCGAGATGGAGTCGAGATGGACTCGAGATGGACTCGAGAGATGGACTCGAGACGAGATGGACTCGAGAGATGGACTCGAGATGGACTCAAGATGGACTCGAGATGGACTCGAGATGGGGTCGAGATGGACTCGAGATGGACTCGAGATGGACTTTATGTGGCCAGTACTGCAGGTATCATGGAATCACTGCTTTCCACCCACCGATGCAGTTGCCTTGTGCGTCCTTCTCGTGGCCCCATCCGCACCCGCGGCCGTTGCTAGTTGTAGTAGCTGGCAGGCGGATGGCGGAAGCCCTGGGCGCACAGGCTGCGGAGGGGGGAGGGAGGGGAGGGGAAGGGGAAAGGATGGAAACGGGGAGGGAGCGGGGGGGAATGGGGAGGATGGCTATTCAGTAGCTGACAGGCTAATGTCCGAAGCTGGGTGCACAGGCAAGGGGAAGTGTGGGTCGGGGTGCCGGTGGGGGTAGGGGGGATGGGTGGGGTGGTTGGGGAGGATGAGGAGAGGCTGGGGGAGGGGAAGAAGGAAAAAGCCAGGGGGTGGGGAATGGGCCATTACTGGTAGCTGCCAGGCGAACGGCGGTAGCTGGGCGCACAGGCTGGGGGAAGGTATGGGGAAGGGCCGCGGGGAAAGGGGGGGGGGACCTTAGCGGATTGGAGTAAGAATATTTGATAGCATCAATACTTAATGTGAGTGCGTGAGAAGTCCGTTAGTGCATAGGAGAAAAGCTTGAGAGAGCACGCCTGAGAGGATGAGAGATACATGAGAGCATGAGATCACACCTGGGAGCATGAGAGCACATTTGAGAGGATGAGAGCACACCTGAGAGGATGAGAGCACACCTGAGAGGATGAGAGCACACCTGAGAGGATGAGAGCACACCTGAGAGGATGAGAGCAGTCAGAGCGGCGAGCACGAGGCCAGAGCGCCGCATCACAGTCACGCCGTGCGAGCCTCCCATTGCAGATCACTTCGCAGGTTGACCAAGGCGGTCGAACCAGCTTCCCGAGTAGTAGTAGTAGCGGTTGCTAGTAGCAGCTCTGCTGGTAGGCAGGAGATACAGCTAGTGGTAGTTTGTGCGGGTAGTCTACGAGAGGCGAAATGGCCGTGCTAGTATAAGTACTACTAAACCAGGCACACTTTTGCCAGGCTCGCGGCACAGCCTGTGCCCGCATGGCATGAGGCATGGAACGAGCGGCAGCGGCGAAGACTCGGCTTTGCTGCCCTTGGGCGGAGACTTGGGCGGCGGAGACTTTGAGCTGCGGGCACCCCTAGAAGCGCTGGCATCATCATGGAGAAGCAACCGCATCATTGTTACCGTGGGATTCCGCGCTAGCTTGACCCGGGGCCACCCCTGCGCCGGACCCCCCGCTGGGGTGGTCCGCGGAGTACGGAATAGTCAATGAGAGATGGCATTCGCATTGCTGCGAGCCTCCGACGAAGGGCGGACTCTTCCAAAATGCTGTAGTGAGCGCGCCGCTCTGACGTGGACGGGCGTGCGAGCGATGGTGACTCGATGAGTCAGCTCTCGCAACGAGCGAGACAACGACGAAATGTACTATGGGCAGGTGCGGTACTGCCTGTGGGCCGTAGAAACACTTAACTAACAGAAACGCTTAGAAAACAACCTGTGCGCGCCGCGGTGGCACTCCTGACAGCCTGGATGCCAGCGCTGCGCGGATGGAGAGAATCTTCTTCGCAAATGACGCACCGCGGACTATCTTCCGTGCGATGGAGACACGACGAAGTACGGGCGAGGACAGGACACACGCAGCCACTGCGAGGGCATACTAAGCAGTCACGCAGGACACACGCAGTCAGTTGTGAGATTTGTTAGAAAAAATCGAACCCAAACGTGGGCTCGCTCCCCGATCTGAAAGGGTTTGACTGATGTACAAAACCCAAACATTTTTCCCTTTTCGGCAAAAGGTTCGAACTGAGAATTTGGGGGGGGCTCTGTTGCCCCACTCCACTCGCTGGATTGCTGTGGGAGTGGGAGTTCGGGTCTAATCAAAACCTCGACCCCGTCAAATTCGCAAACTCGGAGAAACAGCCATCCAGGTCAAATATTTTGCAGGGAAAATAGGTATACCATGCGAGGTGTCTAGGCTTGACTTCGGATGGTCTCCCTCCCTACGTGGAAAGGCCATCTGACTCGTCCTAGGTGGGATAAGGTCAAGCGCCATGCAGGCGCAGGCGCGACCAATGGGAGGCCGCGGGAGAATGAGCTGCCTTCGAAACGAGATTCTAGTGGCGAGCATTCATGAGACGGATGCACACTCTCTACACATTTCGGATAGGCACGGGAGGGAATTGGAAACACTAACAGCCAGTCAAGAGGGGACACAGAGATGGTTGGGGGGGAACTTCACAATTCCCTCCTGACCCGAGAGCAAGTACGAGTCGAAGCCATGACATGTCAGGTTACCGAATTCAAACGGTTTTGTATCGCCCGAACAACGCTAGCACCGTACTGCACAGCGTTCGGACATGTCGAAACGTTAAAAGTTTTCGCTACCACCCCCTAACCCCGTGAGATGAAGAGGAACTGTACTCGCCGGTACTACACCCTAAATCTCGTTTGTCTCAAATCACATAGCATCAAAAGGCGGATACAGTCATTGCCAAGATCGGCTTATTATCACATTGTGAAATGGAATTTCACATTGCCCTGGACCAACTATGGCTTAGTGTGGGGAACAGACCTTAACGGGTTGAGCTGCTGATTCCAGAAGCTCCTCGTCGCGTGAATCCTCCATTCGGAACATTCTGTTTCATTCTGTCGAGAGTTGACGGTTCGTTACAGTGCGCGGGCCTTTCTGGCTGTTGCGATCCCTTCCACTGTTTTTATTTTTATTTTGAACTCCTCACTGGTTGCCCTCCACGTGGGACCAAACACTTGTCACTCCATAATACACCCCTACCTTTTGGGGGGCACGGGAGATACCCTTGCTGGTCAGTTACCCGGGCGGTCGCTTACAATCACATTTCGAAAAAAAAAAGAAAGAAAGAAAGAAAAAAAACAACAACAACAACAACAATAAAACGCAGCCAGCCTGACACACACGCTATATTCTAACGATTTTTCGGGTGTATCGTACCCTTCCTTGTCGGGTCAGCATTATAGGGAGGATGTTTCCGTCAAGGCCAGGGATTCAATGGTATTTCACCATGATTACCCTTGCCAGCGGCAATTGTTTTGGGATTACCCTGATTTTGTATGGCTACATTACTTCTCACCCATAATCAAAAAGTTTAAGGGTTGTACTACCCTTCTGCAGTAAAGGGCCTCCCACTTTTACCCTGTCCAATCAAGGTGCGACTTAATAAACTCTGTAACAGAAAACTTCACAAAAAATCCCTTCCACACCCCTAGCTCCTTTACAGTCGCACACCCTACCCGCATCCCTGAATCTTGCCAACCAAAGTAGGATTAGCAATAACAGTTTTGGCAGAATCCAAGCCTTCGTATGTCTAAACGTAAGTAGTTAGTTAGGGATATTTTTTCGTACTATTAGGACCTTTGACAAAAAATCGTTGACGGATACCACTGACGCGTGCTGATCTGGGCGGTTGACTCCCTCCCGAAGTGAGCTGACACTTGGTAGTCAATTACAAGTGTCGCCTTATGTATGGATCTCAACCAAAGTAGCATTAGACCCAAATCCGGATGAAAGAGATTTCAACATTCCCCAAATCCGGACGGCCTGACAGCTCTGGTGGTGGTAGTCGTGGTGGTGGGCCGCGCAGCTAGGTGCTGGGTGGCAGCTCCAGTGTGGTGACCTCCCAGTACCAGCTTCAATCCGGCCCCCGCCGGGGCATCGTTTGCGACCGTCCCCGCCACACCGCCGCCCGTTGCTACCGCCGCCTCGACGACCTCTTCCATCTCCGCTTAAGCCCTGCGTCAAACCCTCCTTATAGGCACTGCCTTGTAGGTTACCGTGTGTTGGTCTTTGAGATGGATATGGATCAGCTTTGATCTACCTTGTACGCCATGTATGCTTACGACTCTAGTGTGCTTGGACAATATTACCATGTGTTGCCTAGTGTAGGTGTGTCTCCTGTGTGTTGTCTAGGCTCCCCTACTGCGTCAGGCGTAGGACCTCCGGCTTTGTTAAGCCTAGGCTCCACTCTAACCCTTCCGCCAGCTGTCGCTACGGCCGCGCTCTCTTTCACGCTAGACTCTGGTGCGTCCGCCTGTTTCTTTCGTAACCATACCGCTCTCACGCCGCTTGTCGCCCCCGCCGCTCTCGCGCTTGCTGACTCCTTCTCAGGTCTTGTCATAGCCCGTAGCTCCACCACCCTTCCATGTTTGGCAGTTCCCTCGGGATCCCTTACAGGCTTGCACATCCCCTCGTTCTTCAGGAACCTAGTTGGTGTCGGCTGTCTTCAGGACCTTGGCATCACCACTACGTTCCCCGAACACGAACAGTAGGGGATTTGTACCAAGGCCGCCACTGGTGCCCTCTGACCACGTTCCCTCAGGACCCTATGTCTAGCCAGTTTACGCTTGACACCGCGTCCCTCCCATTGGGGGCGTCTCCTCAGGTGGCCGCGCCCTCCCAGGTCGCTGCGGCTTGCTCATATCGGTCGCTCACTCACCCGTTGCTTCTGTAGCACCACCGCCTAGGTCACCCCGCACTCCCGCATCTGCGTCACATCTCCCAGCACGGTCTTGTCTTAGGTCTCCCCGCGTTGCTCCCTCGCCCGCGATGCCGTGCAGGCCCTGCCTCAAGGGCCGGCTGCGCCATGCTCTTCATTCCTCCTCGCTTCCCCCTACCACTGCGCCACTCCAGACCATGCACCTGGATGTCTGGGGACCAGACCCCGACCCTGGGCCGCGTCGAGAATGCTACTTTCTAGTGCTTGTCAATGACTACACGCGCTACACCACGGTGTTTCCCCTGGTGCGGAAGGCCGACGTGCATGATGTTCTTATCTCGTGGGTCATAGCTGCGTGAGTCCACCGCAGCCTGTGCTGCTGACGACAAGAAGAACTGCAGGTCAGCTAGCATTGCACGCACAGTGTCATGTCAATCACGGGGCGCCTGTCGTAGGCCGTAGACTGGGCGCCAGAGGAGCCAATGGGTCCCAGGAGGGAAGGTACCGGTGAAGCCCTGCGGACAGCGCAGGGTGACCTGCTCGTGTAAGCTGCCCTGAAGAAAGGCATTGAAGAAGTTGAGGGAGTGGAGCTCATAGTCACGCTGTGCTGCTACGTATAGCAGTGTCCGAAGAGTAGTCATCTTTGGGGTCGGGGCGAAGGTCTGAAAGAAGTCAACACCATTGCGCTGTCTGAAACCTCTAGCAACGTAGCACACCTTGAACACCGGCGCCTCTCAAGGAGGGCGCTTCAGCTTGAAGAGCCACCGGCCATCGACTACGATCACCCCAAGTGGGGGAACAGCGTCGACGTAGGTGCCCGTGGATCTCCAAGATGCCATCTTCTGCTCCATGGCAGCTATCCACTGAGAGGCCCAAAGTCCCGAGGTTGCCTCAGCGTAAGTGCGAGGGGTTGGGATGTCAAGGGCGTTTGGGTCACCCTCAGGGACTAGCAGCATGGAAAAGAGATGGGGAGCAGCCTTAGACAAGAAAGCAAGCTCGTACTGTCTGTCCTCTAGGACGTCACTGCCAAGGGCAGACGCACCCCAGATGGACGGAGGACAGACAGGGTCAGAGACCTGAGCGGTGGCGTAGTCAAGGCGGCGGGTAGAGGCGAAGTCAGCGACAGCAGCGTTAAGAGCATCAAGACTAGAGACAGGAAAAGACGGGTCAGTAACGAGGGAGGTAAGGACCAGAGGAACAAGAGGACGAGTGGCACGAAGGTAGTCAGAAAGAGGGGGAGGCGCGACAGTGAGCGACAACGGAGGAGGCGAAGGCAGGAGGGGAAGACGAGACACGTGGAAACAAAGGAACATAGGGTGGGATTCTAGAACAGGAGAGACAGGACGAGCACGAGAGGGACGGCGAGACCAGACATAAGTCGCAGGCGATACTGTAGAGGAGGAGACAAAAGAGGGGAACAAAGGGGAAGTCGAGCCGCAGACGAGTCTTGTGGAGGGCACACAGGGCCGTAGACAGGGAGAGGAGGAGGGGGCAGGGGAGGCACAGGCGAGTGGTTAGGGGAGGCCACGAGAAGGGCGGACACCGGCGGCGACTGCTGCTGCTGCTGCTCCACGCCTACACCTGGACCGCCAGCTACACCACGGCTACCTCAGGAATACTCCACTCCAACACCCCCAGAACAAGCACCCCCAAAGCAAGAACCCTTTCCAACACCACTGCCACCCCCAGGTCCGCCGGGACAAGCCACGATAGGAACCCCAAGACTAGCACACTCCTCAACGCCAGCACCCCCTGAGTACACGGACGTGTGTAGCTGCTGCTGCGGTGGCAGCTACTGCGGCTGCGGTGGTGACGACGGGTATGGCTGCGGTGGCGGCGGCGACTGCGGCGGCTGCTGCGACGGTGGAGGATGAGACACCGAGGGAGAGGCAAGCGGCAAGAACGGCGCAGCAGGGCCACCAGAGTCAGCCGACTGCTCGACCGGGACAGCCGACGGGAGAAGAGTAACGTGAGGCACACCAGGCGGAGCAGGAAGAGGAGGGAGGTGAGCAGGGGCTATTGGGGGAGTGGGAACCAAAAACAGGGGAGGGGATAACGGGAGACCTCGGTGCGGAAAGCGGTGGTAAAAGGAGATAGACTCGTCGAAAGTGGCATCACGAGAGTGAAAGAAGCGGCGAGACGGCGGGTGGTAAAAGTGCCAGTCAGACGAGTCAAGGGGGAAACCGAGGAAGACACAGGGGACAGTGCGGGCAGTGAGCTTGTCCGTGCCAGAGGCACGAACGTGAGCAAGACACCGTCACCAGGGAACCTGGTCCAAAGAAGGTTCGGCGAAACCTCCTGCCACAGGTTATGCTAGTAAGCGGCGTAGCGAACGGCGAACGGCCACAGAAAATGGGGTGCATCGGCATGAGTTATGGAGATACGAGCCACCTCCATGACCAAACCGATGTGTCACTCAGCGACCCCATTCTGCTGTGGGGAGTCTGGTAGGGTGTACGACTGGGTGATGCCCTCCGCACGATGGAACTGTTCAAGCGGACCAGAGGCGAACTCGCCACCACGGTCGGAGTGGAGACACAGTACAGGGAGACCTCGGTTGAGGCACGCGGCTACGACCCACGGAATAAGAACGTCAGGCACGTCGGCCTTCCGCTCCATGGGGAAAAACGACGTTGTAGCACGTGTAGTTATCGACGAGCACGAGAAAGTAGCGCGTGCGACGCGGCCAAGGGACGGGGGCTGGGCCCGAGACGTCCAGCAGCAGAATCTGGAGTGGTGCCGTGGCAGGGCGAAGAGAGGAGGAGTGAGGAGCACGGCACATCCGGCCCTCGACGCAGGGCGTACACGGCGGTGCAGGCGAGGGTGGGAAGGCAAGGAGCGACGCAGGGAGACCTAGGAAAAGATCGTGCTGGGACATGTGACGGAAACACGGGAGTGCGGGGTGACGTAGGCGGTGGTGCCAAAGAAGCGACAGGTGAGTGAGCGACCGACACCAGCAAGCCGCAGTGACCAGGGTAGACGCAGGACCCGGGGAGGACGCACCCACCGGGGGGGAAGCAGTGTCCAGCGTAAACAGGCCAGACACCGGTTCCCCGGGGAACATTGCAAGGCACACCGTGGCGCAGACACCTCGGTACAGACAGCGCATCGCTCATGAGCAGTGAACGTAGTGGTGACACCGAGGTCCTGAAGACAGCCGACACCAACTTAGTTCGTGGAAAACGAAGGGATGTGCAAGCCTACAAGAGAACCCGAGGGAACCGCTAGACAGGGAAGGGTAGTGTAGCTACGGGCAACGATAGGACCAGAGGAGGAGTCAGCAAGTGCGATGACGCCAGGCGCGGCAAGCGGTATGAGGGTGGCATGGTCGTAGAAGAAGCAGGCAGACACACCGGAGTCAAATGTGAAGGACAGCAAAGTAGTAGCGGCAACCGAAGGAGGAGCAAGTGTGAAGCCTAGGCTAGACAAGGCAAACGATCCTATGCCTGACGAAACAGGGGAGTCTGTACTACACACAGGTACTACGCCTAAACTAGAAAACACAGGGTAATAAGTTCTGGACACACCAGAAGCATCAACGTACAGAGAATGCAGGGCAGAACTAATCTGATCCATGTCTAACTCAAAGACAGGCACACCGTGGCGCAGCAGACTGGGCTAGTCAGGTAGGTCCGGGGCCGGGCCGAAGCGGCGATGAAAGAGGTCGTCGAGGCGGCGGAAGCAGCGGGTAGTCGGGTGCGGGCAGCGGCACACAGTGCCATGGAGGGGACCGGTCTGGCGCTGGTACTGGCAGCTCACAGAACCGAAGGTGCCGGTGGACGCCGAGCTGCGAGGACCGCCACCACGGCCACCACCTCCAGAGGCTCGCCCACGGCTGCTGCTGCTGCTGCGGCTGCTGCTGTTGCTGCGACGGCTGCTGCTGCATTGGCTGCGGCTGCTGCTGCTTGTGGACACCAGCCCCAGCCCTTCGTCAGAACCACTGTCCCCGCCACCACCACTACCACCACCAGCACCAGCACCACGCCCTCCCTTGGGGCCACGATAGCCCCGACGCCGTCACAGCTGTGGGGACATCGCAGTTGCGGTCTCAGCAGCAGGGGCAGCTGTAGCGACCACGGCTGAAACGTCAGCGTATGTGCACTGGGAGGGAGCACAGCCCTGAAAGATAGGGACTGCCGCAACACCGCTCGACTGAGCGATAGTGCGCCAGCGAGTCTCTATCGCAGACAGGGTGGTGACAAAGGCGGTTAGAGTGAGGTCATCGGGGTGCTGGCTAAGGAAGTGGTCGCGGGCAGTGGCTAAGCGGTCCGGCAGGCACATGGCAATAAGGTACAGTGTAGTGCAGAATGGTGGGGGGAAGGCAGTTAGCGGGGCATCAGTGCTAGCGGCGCGGTAGCTAGTCTCTAGTGCTCGGAGGTGAGTGGCTAGGTCAGCGATAGTGGGGAAAGTGGGAAGATCTGGGAATAGCATAGGGAGGATCAGGCGGCCAGCAGAGGCGGAGGCGGGTGTGGAGTAGCGCTCAACTACTGCATCTAGGAAATCCTTGGCGTCCGCGACAGCAGTGACGCACGGATGCTCAGACAGGGGAAGAGCATGACTAATGGCTAGCTGCACTATGGTAGCGGGGGAATCCCAGACAGCGTGAGGGAGCGCAGCAGCAGAAAAGGCCTCATGCTCAGGAGTGGTGGGGTCAGCAGGGAGGGGATCAGGCGCGGGGGGGCCGGAAGCAAACCATCAACATGCACAGCCAGGGAGAGCCCATCCTATTGCTGACCTGTCTGGTGACGGCAAAGATCGACAAACCAGGCGGCGAAGTCGATCGCGTGCCCCTCCACGTCTAGGCAGAGTACGGCGTCCGCCATCGTGCAACCTCAACGTCACAGCTCCATGGCGGCACAGCGGCACGGCGGCACAGCGGCACGGTGAGACAGCGGCATAGTGGCACAGGTTCTCTGCGGCACGGCGGCACAACGGCGTGGCGGCAGAACTCTCCGGCGGGAAGACCGGGCGCAAGGCCGAGCAGGGCATACAGGGCCCGAGGCGCGTAGTGGGCCGGCAAGGCGCGATGGGCCGGTGGGGCTCGAAAGGGGCTGCGGGGCACCAAGGGCCAGCGGAGCGCTAGGGCCAGGTGGGGCGCTAGGGCCAGCGGGCGCTCGAGGGGCTGGTGGGGCGCTTAGGGCCGGCGGGGCGCTAAAGGGACCAGCGGGGTCGGTGGAGCTCTAAGGGCCGGCAGGCACGCGGGGGGCCAACGGGGCACGCGACGGCCGGCGGGGCGCTAAGGGCCAGCAGGGTACGCGAGGGGCCGGCGGGGCGCTAAGGGCCGGCGGGGCGCTAAGGGTCGGCGGGGCGCTAAGGGCTGGCGGGGCGCTAAGGGCCGGCAAGGCGCGTAGGGGACGAGCGGGCGGGAGAGGGGTCGTCGGGCCGCTAACGGCCGGCGGGGCGCACTAAGGGGAACGACGGGGCGGTAGGCTAGGGCTAGGGCGGAAGCGGGTGGGCGGACCTCACCTACTCTGATACCATGTTAGAATAGCAGAATGATTAGAAAAGGTGAGAATAGGGGAGATATAGGTTTGGAGTTGTACCCTCTATGAACACAAACCTATCCAGCCTATAACTTCTACATATAAGCATATGTATAAGTTGACAATATATTTACTAAGGCGCTTGCGCCTAAAGTTCATCAACGGCACTATGTACAGCTTGGTCTAGTTCCAATAGCTCCTCACTTGCTACGACCTTGATTGTGTACTACTCTTTTTATATTCTCCTGACTGACTTTGTGGCTTCTGTTCCAATGGCCGGACTAGTAGTGCCACCCTGGTTTGCTCTTGACTAGTTTGTACTCTTCTGATTGGTTGTCGGACTCTTGCCTCAGAGGTTGTACTAGCAGTGCCTCCCTAAACTGCGTGTCTCTTGTCAGGCACTGCCCCTTGTCTAGCCTAGGGGGTGTATCAACATATATTTATATATTGTTTTAGGCTAGAAAGGTGCATTTTCATAGAGAGTACAGCATCATAGCACAAAACCTCCCTGTATGCCTCAATCTATTCAATGCGTTATTATGAGAAATAATTGTTTGTTTTGCTTGGATGTACGAAGTGTTGGAAAACAAATCGATATATATTTGTTTTCCGTCAATCTGTATTTTTTTCGATGGCAAAAATTAACTACCACTTCCCCAGTGCTAGCATGGGGGGGAACATAACGATAAAAATACAAATTGTGAATCACAAAAATTGGTTTGCTCCAATAATTTCCAACTCAAATGACTGCACTCACGGAGCGTGTCAAGAGTCGTGTGTGAGATGATAAGCGCCCCCCTTGGGGCGGCAGCCCTTACCCTGCCGAGGCTGCGTTGAGACCATCCCGGTGGCAGTCTCAGTAGTAGGGGCTATCTTAGCGACAGTGGCAGAAGCGTCAGAGTAAGTGCACTGGGAGGGAGCACAACACTGGAAGATAGGGACCGGTGCAGTACCGCTAGACTGCGCGATAGTGCTCTGGCGGGTCTGTATCGCAATCAGGGTGGTGACAAATGTAGTAACGGTGAGGTCACCTGGGTGCTGACTAAAGAAGTGGTCGTGGGCAGCGGCGAGGCGGTCACTAAGGCGCGTGGCAATGAGGTAAAGGGTAGCGCAGAGGAGAGGAGGGAATGCAGTGAGCTGGGCATCAGTGCTAGCAGTGCGGTAGCTAGTCTCAAGGGCGCGTAGATAAGTGGCAAGATCAGCGACAGTGGGGAAGGACGCAAGATCGGGGAAGAGCATGGGCAGGACCGGACGGTCGGCAGATGCGGAGGAGGGAGTGGAATAGCACGCAATGACCGCATCTAAGTACTCCTTCGCATTTGCTACATCCGTGAAGCGAGGGCGCTCAGACAAGGGCAGGGCGTGACTGATAGGAAGCTGCACTACTGCGTCGCGCGACTCCCAGTCAGCACGCGCAAGCTCAGCATTGGCAAAGGCCTCACGCTCAGCAGTGGTGGGGGCATCAGTGAGGGCAGCAGGCGCGTCGAGGCAGGGGAGCTTACCGTTGACATGGATGGCCCGGGAATAGCCGTTGTGGCGATGACTCGTCACCTGACGGCGAAGGTCGACGAGCCAAGCCTCAAAGTCGATGTGGAGCACAGCGTTCGCCATCACCATGGTCACAGCGCCGGACGGCGACACGGCGGCACGGCGACATGGCGGCACTGCGGCACATCAGCACGGCGACACGGCGGCACGATGGCACGGCGATATGGTGGCACTGCAGCACGGTGTCATGGCGGCACGACAACACGGCGACACTGCGGCACGGCATCACGGCGGCACAGCGGCACGACGGTTTGACACGGCGGCAGGGCGGGACCGGGGTCGGCACGAACTGGGGCCGGGGAGCGACGGGTCCACAAGCTAAGTGGCCGGGGAGCGAGGGGCCGGCTATCGAGGGGCCAGCGAGCTAGGGGCCGGCGAACTAAAGGCCAGCGAGCTAGGGGCCGGCGAACTAAAGGCCAGCGAGCTAGGGGCTGGCAATATAGGGGCCGGCAAGCAAGAGGCTGGTGAGCTGCCGGCTAGCGAGGGGCCGGCGAGCTAGGGGCCGGTGAGCGCCGGGTCGGCGAGCTAGAAACGAGCGAGCGCGGTGCCAGCGAGCACGGGGCCGGCGAGCTAGGGGCCGGCGAACGCAGGGTCGGCGAGCGTGGGGCTGGCGAGCACGGGGCCGACGAGCGCGGGGGGGGCGAGATAGGGGCCAGCGAGCACAGAGCCAGCGAGCACGGGGCCAGCGAGCATGGGGCCAGCGAGCGGCTAGTGGGGCTGGCGCAGACGAGCGGGGCCGGCGCGGACTAGCGGGGCCGGCGCGGTCTAGCGGGGTCAGGGCGAAGGGACGGGGCCGGCGCGGACTAGCGGGGCCGGCGCGAAGGGACTGGGCTGGCGCGAACTAGCGGGGAGGGCCCGAGGACGCGGGCGCTGCTCGAGCGCGGGCTAGGGGGCTAGGACTAGGGCTAGAGCTAGGGCTGGGGGCGGAAGCGTTAGCGGGGAGGGGACCTAACCTGGCATGATACCATCTCAAGGCAACGAATTGACTAGAATGGTGGGTACAAGGTGAGTTTGTACTAGGGTGTTGTACTCTCTAAGAGCATGCACCTATCTAGCCTACAGTAACATCTGTATATATGTTTGACAACCCCAACATATTGGTTAAATTGGGAAATCCTATGAAATGGTTTTGGCTGCAGCAAACGTTTCTTTTATTCGTATATTAAGAATTCATACAGGGACAAACGAAAGCGACGAACTAACTACCAAGACAAACAGAAACCATAAGCCAAAAACATTTGATGATAACTAAAGAAAAAAACAGACAACAACAAGAGGGACTGAGCAAAACGACAGCAGACTATCACCAGGCCAACACACGGATCAACACTCTCCTCACTTTCAGCAGCAACCCAGCTCTCCTCCGCTTCCACCTTCCAGCAGCACCCCACTCTCCTGTGCTTCCACCTTCCAGCAGCACCCCTCTCTCCTGTGCTTCCACCTTCCAGCAGCACCCCACTCTCCTGTGCTTCCACCTTCCAGCAGCACCCCACTCTCCTGTGCTTCCACCTTCCAGCAGCACTCTCACGGTGCCGGCCACGTGGCTGCGGGCCACGTGGCATTCACGTAGTCCTGGTCCGGGGAACCGGGGATCACCACTGTAGAGGAGAGAGAGGGAGAGAGGGGGAGGGGGAGAGAGGGAGAGAGGGAGAGGGGGAGAGGGGAGGAGGGGGGGAGAGGGTGAGGGGCAGAGAGGGGGAGAGGGTGAGGGAGAGAGAGGGGGAGAGGGGGAGAAGCAGAGAGGGGGAGAGGGGGAGAAGCAGAGAGGGGGAGAGGGGGAGAAGCAGAGAGGGGGAGAGGGGGAGAAGCAGAGAGGGGGAGAGGGGAAAAGAGAGAGACGGAGAGGGAGAGAGGGAGATTGAGAATAACAAAAGACACAGGCTGAGGTTAACGAATGTGCCAACTAAGACTTGCACAACCTCTATTTACAGGGACACCCAGGTTGTACAGACCCAGGCCAACTTACCAATACAATTACCGGTCTTCGGGTCAACGTTCTCTTCGCACATACAAAAAGGGTTCCCATCCACCCTCCTCACGCATTCCGCGAGTGGTAAGCCAGTCTTCTTGTCGTCCTTACAGTGATACAGAACAGGCTCGAAGCATTTGTCTGGAAGGGGGTAAGGAAAAAAAAAAACCAAAGCCATCAACAGGTTGGCACGTCCGGCCTGTGGCTTGTGGCTTGTGTGAAGAGAAGGAAAGAAAAGAAACGTGAGGTGCAAGGAAGGGAAGCACTTGTAGGATACGTACTAGCACAAGTGCCTGCGTTCCTGTGGTAGTAAGGCTTGCACACGCAGGAGGCAACCCCAGTGGTGGGGTCCGTGCCACACTGCTCGTTGACACCAGTGCAAGGCGCCGATTCCATCAGGATGGCACAGTTATCTGAGGGATGGGGGTGGAGGGCACAGCAGCATTGAAAAACAAGGCTATGCACACAGCAGCATTGACAAGGCTATGCACACAGCAGCATTGACAAGGCTATGCACACAGCACAGCAGCACCTACCTTTGCACGTCACGCCATCAGGCTGGAGCGTAAAGCCAGTGTCACAAACGCAGTATGCCGATCCATCGTCATGATAATGGCACTCACTGTACTCACCACACTTCTGGAGCTCGCAAGTGTCTGGGTGAGGGGAGAGGCGGAGGAAAAGCGAATGGGGGAAGGGATTGTTGGAGGGGAAGGGATCCATCCAGCCACTTGTGTTTGAAAAAAGGGTTGGAGGGAAGTCTAGGGAATGGTAGATTCGCAGAGAAATGGAAAGTGTACAAAACACGTAAATAATACACATATGCACACACTATGAGACTCGTAAACGTACCAGTGCATTTGCCTGCTGATTCCTGGAATTTGAGCTGGCAAGGACAGCTTGCACCGTTCTCCCGGGTCCAGGTGCAATAGGAGTTGGGATCATCGGCTTCGCAGTTCTTGCCAATACACACATCTGAAAGGAGAGCCAGGAGGATTGGGTAAGACAGGAGGTGTCCAAGTCAGGGAAATATGAGACAGGCTTGAAACTGACCATAATAGAACAGCAACACAGCACACGACAGTTTTTTAGCCCAGGGCCACAAACTCTATTCAGCACTCACCCTATATAGCACCCACGATACCCAACCCAGCACCCACCATAACCTGCACTCACGTTCGCATCTCAACTGATCAGCCAGCAGCACGAGGCCAGCATCAGCGTCGCAGGAGCAGTATGCCGTCCCATCGAGGTACTTGTTGCACGTGCCGCCCACACAGCCCTTCAGGTCACAGGTGTCTGCGTGAAGAGGAAAGAGGGGGGCAGGGAGATGAGACAAGATGGGGGGGGAGATGATAAATGGTGCAACGTGACAACACAACGAGAGCGAGAGATAGCAAAGAGACAAACATACGAAATATCGAAAAACGCAGACACAGAAATGTACACACAGAATCAAAAGAAAAAAAAGTTGCAGCAAAATATACGAATTCACGAGCCCACACATACATAAAATACACACACTCAATGAGAACAGTGTAAATACCCGTGCATTTGCCATCCTCTGAAAGTGCATATCCCTCCTTGCAATCACACACGCCTTGGCCGCCTCTCTTGTAACAAGTGGAATTGGCATCGGCACTTGCACAATCAGGCTCCTTAATAACACAGACATCTGAAAGGAGGGTGCGGAGGATGAGAACAAAGAAAGAGATGTAAACGCTGCGAAAGTAGGGGCAACAATCACAGACTGGCGTCCTCCTGGCTGCACATGCTGTTCACACACTCCTTGACCTTGCACGTGTCTGGGAGGGGAAGGGTGGAAGAGACGTGAAAGGAGAGTTTGAGGGGAAGGTTTGAAAAAAAAAAAAAAAATACCACGCACGTATACACGCAACGCTTCCTGTAAACGTACCAGTGCATTTGCCCTCAAACATCGTGTAGTTGGTCTTGCATTCACAGCGAACATCAACTGGATTTTCTGGATTCCTGATGCACTCGCGATTGGCATCATTGTCATCGCAGGCCGCAGTAGTACACGCATCTGAAGGGAGGGCCAGGAAGGATTGAAGACGCCACCAGGAAGTGTGAGACGACTGGAACTGGAACACACCAGAGCAGCACAGCACCACATAACGACTTTTGAACACAGGGTCACACCCTATACTCAGTAATCCCAATATTCGGCACACATCCTACTCAGCACACACCCCTACTCAGCACCCGCCCACTTCATCACCCACCCTGGCACGTCGTCTCATCAGGCAGCAGCGCCAAGCCAGCAGTGGCGTTGCAAACACAGTATGCCGCTCCAGTCTCCTCGTACTTGAAGCATTCCCCGTACACACAACCCTTCAGTTCGCACGTGTCTGGGCGAGGGGAAGGAGAGCGGCGGGAGGGGTAGGCATGAAGGGCGTTTCAGAATTGCCCTTGCTGTCGTTTGCTCGCAAGTGCCGCTCGCACCACAGCCTAGTCTAGCTGTGAGGCTGAGATATACACCGGTGCCATGGCGGCACAGGAGCTCCGCTGGCTGACCTTCTTGCTCACCGACTTAGGTGAGCTGCCTAGCTATGCCCCGGTCTTATACGCTGACAAAAGGGCCATGATCCTCTTGTATCATGAGCCTCGACTTGAGGGCAGAGCGAAGCACATCCAGCTGCTGTACTTCCTCTTGCGCGAGCTACAGCAGTGCCGCCAGGCTCGCGTAGTACACTTGGCCTCCGGTGCCAACACAGTTGATATCTTTACTAAGGCACTTTCGCCTAAAGATCATGAGCGGCACTGTTTGCAGCTTGGTCTAGTTCCTGTAGACTCTCACTTGCTAGGACCTTGATTGTGTACTCCTCTTTATATATGTCTTCCAGACTGGCCTTGTGGCTTTTCTGGTGTGTCCTTTTTCTGTCTGTACTCTTGCTGACTGGTCTTCAGACCCCTGCCTCAGAGGTTGGACTAGTAGTGCTGCCATGAGCTGCGTGTTCCTAGCTCTGCACTGCCCCTTATCTAGCCTAGGGGGTGTGTCAGCTTATACATGCGTTGATATGTAGAAGTTATAGACTAGATGAGGATATGTTCTTAGTGAGTACATGTTCAACCCTATATCCTCCATGTACTCCCTTGCATTTTTTTCATTCTAATATTGTTACAATATATGTATAAGTTGACACCCTTTGTACGCTGCTAATCTCACTAGCACGTAGAAAAAGCTGAGTTTGAAACGCCATCTTGCCGAGATCTCCCCCGCGCCTCGTATTCCCATGAGCCCACCCCATAGCCGCTAGCCACAAAGCCAGCGCGCCGAGAAATACAACTCACTCAAACAGAACTCGGACTATACACGCCATACGTCAGCCCTCGCGATGGCAATGGCCCCTCCCTATTATCCGGCCATGCCATCGCCACCATAAAGCCACAATAGCGTCGCATTGCGCGTACCCTGTGAACCACGCGAGAGAAACACGCCTAGTGCGCCCACCCACCCGCCCGCTGCTGTCGCGCCGCAATCCCAACCGCCAAACGCGGTCAGAGCACAAACCATGCCCAAACCGTCGCACAAGCCTCCTGCCCTCCAGCCCGCACGCTACGCTACAGTAAGATTTTCCACGCGCTTCCTGCCGCGAAGCGCCCGCCTGGCCATCACCGCCCCGTCTGCGAGTGCCATTGCCCCACTCCTCATGCCACCAAGCGACCGCCGACCGACGCCCCACGCGTTTCGTTCCGTTTGTTAATTTCGCCCAGCCTCCCAGCCAAAACTGAAGCTTTTGGTTCGGGGGGTTTAAGATCCGCGCTTTACCATGCAGCTGCTCCTGGTGGTGCAGCACATTACAAAGGTCAGCATTCAGAAGTTCCCCTCATCATCACCACTAGAATTGAACCCGCAGCTAGTGCAGCTATCCTCCTCTACCTCCCGCAGACATACTAGCAGCTCAGGGCTGGGTCAATAACAGTATACTGAAATGCCAGGATTACATTATGAGTAAAACTGAATTCTCTCGAAAGGCTTTTTTCAGGGCTGGCAGGCAAAGGGCATCCTGAAATAAGAAATTCAGGATAAAATACGCTGATAGGTATCTGAGGCTACGCTCCTGTGTGGCAATGATAGTGTACGCTTTACTTACTGTACTAAAACCCGGCAAAAGGAAATCCACATTTCTTACACCGTCAATATTAGTTATCTTCTGTTTAAAACATAATTTATACGTAAGTTTAGCCTTGACCTTGAGGCTTATTTTGAGAAATCGATCATTAGGCCCCCACCCTATGCAATCCCTATTCGCTCTAGATGCCCCTAGGGATGCTTATCCAGGTGGAACTTGGCTTTGAGAAGGATGCCTTGCTTGCAGTAGCTGCGACCCTCCTTGCACGGTATTGCACTGCCACACACTCTGACGGGTCACCGATGCCTTCCTTTCTGAAATGAAGGAACTAATTCATGTATTTATTTAAAAATCCACACACACACACAGACACTTGCTAAGAGAGTGGGGGGGTAGATAAACTACGTGAGAAGTGGCGAATGGGAGGGAGAGCCGAGGAGACAGGCTTCCAGTAAGAGGAGAGGAAGCGGTGGATGGAAAGCCAAATGAAAGAAATCAAGGCCGAACAAGAAACCAACAGCTGCACGCAAGATTTGAATCATGCTTCGAACCTACTGCCTCTTTGTCTCCCAAATTCTGCCTCTTCGCAACCAGTGTTTCCTTCAAATGCCAACGTTGGGACCTGGAACCATGAGCTTAGCACTTGAACGAGTGGTAAGGAAAAAGAGAAGTGCTCCTGGTTGAAGGGGGAATGGATCACGTGGGCACGCACACACCCACACACATGCACGCCAACGCCAACGCCCACGCCCACGCCCACGCCCACGCCCACGCCCACACCCATGCACACCCACCCACGCATGCACACACGCATGCAGGCACACACAGAGAGGTAGAAACACGATACATAAGATTCAAGGGCACAGCACAAAACGAAATGGAGCAGTAATTCCTGGATTCAGTTTCAGTGACTTACCTCACACCCAGTGGAGTAGTGTTGTGGAGAGTAACTTGCTTCCCTCCAGAATACTTTGTGCAGTCCGAGCGCGTGTACATGTTGATACTCGTGCAGGTCCACGCCCCTCCTGGAGCGCGGGGGACAAGCCAGTACGACCTGACAGCCGAGCCAATGGCTGCAGGGAGCACGGTGCAGCCAGCCGTGTTCACGCGCATCGTGTACGTCTTGGCTGAGAGCCCGTAGAGCTGACGGTCGTAGAAGGTGAAGCTGACAGAGGTCACTGTGGCGGCGTGGTCCCCTGTAACAGTACACGTTGGGGATTCGGAAGCAGTGGATAGGGATGGGAGCGCGGGGCAGGTTGTTGCTGGAAATTCTCTGAAATCGACAGCAGCAACAAGCGTGGGCAGGTTGAAGCACGGAGACATGGCCAGCCAGGGCTCGTGATTGGGATAGCAAGAGGGAAGGTGGGGAGGGTGGAGGGAACACATACAAACTGTGCTGGCTAGACAAATTTCGCAGGCACTACGGGCCTACTGACAAGAGCGAGGATGGCAGACGCAGTAGGGAGCCTTGGGGAGAGCATCTTGCCTCATTCACTGCATGGTTGGCTACACTTACCGGATTGCAAGGACTGCTACACTTACTGGGAACACAGCCTGTGCTGGTCAGGCTCGAGTACTTAGGACAGACACAGTAGGGAGCTTGGTTACTATAGATCTTGCACAAAGCTCCCGGAGGACAGTTACCACAGGTGGCGGGTCCTGGAATTAGCAAGCAGGGAATTAGACAGTGCATTGTAAGGTTATAGCAACGGTCACAGAACACCAGCTAGACAGCAACAGCAACGGCAACAACAACAGCAACAGCAGCAGCAACTCCAACAGCAACAACACAGAACCCCTTACGATATTGAGCCAAATGCACAAAACATCATATCCCAGCACAGCACAGCACGGCACGGCACGGCATGGCACGGCAGGGTGCTGAGAACGAGGTCACAGGTTTGTTGAAATTCAGACCAGCAATAGCGGTGGTTCAGATGAGATAGTTGCTCAGGAGTTGCTTGCTGCAACATACCTGTGTACGAACATGAACGCCCTAGAGCATCTTGTAACCCTCTTGCAAAAACAGTAATGCACTTCCATCATAGGCCTTATGGCATTCACTAGGGGCCACACTCACATACCAACGCAAACGCCATACTGCCTCGTGTAATTCTTCTTGCAGGCACAGAACGCACTGCCATCAGAGGCCTTGCGACAGTCCTCAGTGATTGGATTGCACCCTTTCAGATAGCAGGTATCTGCGCAGGCGCAGGGATGGGATGGGATTGGGAGCGATGGGCTCAACAAACGGACGAGAGGCAGGATGCTGCGGGGAACGGATTACATCCCTTTGATTGAGCACGCAAAGGGATGGGATGGGGAACATTGAGCAAAAGACTTAGGCATGTGCATATTGCCGAGAAGAGAGTGGGCAAGCAGGGGGAAGGGGACAAATGAACGGAAGAGGGCGAAGTGGGAGAGAGAAAATGTAACCACCATGTCTTCTCGAACAAGTGCACTCATTGCCTGGGAGTATCATCACACCCCCCTGCACTCATTGCCTGGGAGTATCATCACACCCCCCTGCACTCATTGCCTGGGAGTATCATCACACCCCCCTGCACTCATTGCCTGGGAGTATCATCACACCCCCCTGCACAAATTGCCTGGGAGTATCATCACACCCCCCTGCACTCATTGCCTGGGAGTATCATCACAACCCCCTGCACAAATTGCCTGGGATTATCATCACACCCCCCTGCACAAATTGCCTGGGAGTATCATCACACCCCCCTGCACAAATTGCCTGGGAGTATCATCACAACCCCCTGCACAAATTGCCTGGGAGTATCATCACACCCCCCTGCACAAATTGCCTGGGAGTATCATCACAACCCCCTGCACAAATTGCCTGGGAGTATCATCACACCCCCCTGCACAAATTGCCTGGGAGTATCATCACAACCCCCTGCACAAATTGCCTGGGAGTATCATCACACCTCCCTGCACTTATTGCATGGGAGTATCATCACACCCTCCTGCACTCATTGCCTGGGAGTATCAACACACCCCCCTGCACGCATTGCCTGCCTCACGTACCATAGCACTCAGTACCGGACAACTTGTACCCCCACTGACAGACGCACGACCCAACACCACCGGAGAAGTCGACACAATTGGCATGGGAAGAGCAGTTGCTGTTGGTGACGTCACACGGCACTGAGGGGAGGGATGGATGGGACGGGAGGGATGGGTTGAGCAGTCGGTGTTAGTGGCATCACACAGCATTGAAGGGAGGAAAAGTTGGTCGAGAGAGTAAGTCCTTTATATTCCTGGGGAACAAAAGGCAGGGGAGAGGATCAAGAGTGAATTGGAAAGGAGGGTGGATGCGAGAGAGGGAGGCAGAGATAGATGGAGAATGGGAAACAAGAATTAAAACTTATTACTTGGTCAAATAGCACAGCTCACAACTGAATACAAATAATGTACCGATGCAAGTGTCGTCGACCATCACAAAGCCATCTTTGCACGCGCAGGATGCCACTCCAAAGTCGTCCTTCCAACAGTAAGCGGCATTGGGATCACAGGCCTTGATAACGCAGGTGTCTGTAGGGACGATGGAGAGCACCGGGCAAGAGAAAGAAGGTTTGGTCAGACACACGTTTGGTCAGACGCACGTTTGGTCAGACGCACGTTTGGTCAGACGCACGTTTGGTCAGACGCACGTTTGGCCGGACGCACGTTTGGTCGGACGCACGTTTGGTCGGACGCACGTTTGGTCGGACGCACGTTTGGTCAGACGCACGTTTGGTCAGACGCACGTTTGGTCCGACGCACGTTTGGTCAGACGCACGTTTGGTCCGACGCACGTTTGGTCCGACGCACGTTTGGTCAGACGCACACGCGAAGCGAAGAGACAGGCCATGAGAGAAACAACAGAGGCAAACAACAGAGAAACACCTGCCAGTGCAAACAAGTTGACGTCCGTTTTCACCTACCAGTGCAAACAAGAGGACGTCCGTTTACACCTACCAGTGCAAACAAGAGGTCGTCCGTTTACACCTACCAGTGCAAACAAGAGGTCGTCCGTTTACACCTACCAGTGCAAACAAGAGGTCGTTCATTTACACCTACCAGTGCAAATGTCGTTGACCATCTGGAAGCCCGTGAAGCAAGCACAGGACGCAACGCCGGCGTCATCCTTGACGCAATCAGAGATGCCGAGATCGCAGGCCTTGATGTTACACGTGTCTGAAGCGAGGCGTAGAGGGCAGGGGAGACGTGTGGGTAGAGGGCAGGGGAGACGTGGAGGGTAGTGAGTCTGCGGTCGCGTCAACTCGAGCGCACAGAATGCACGCCACCTTCAGAAACGGCAAGATATCAGCCCTTGATGCCACGTGTATCTGAAGCGAGGTGTGGAAAGACATTTAAGGTGAGAGGTAGAGAGACACAAAGATAGATACCAGTATCACAACCCTTGGTGCCACATGCATCTGAAGCGAGGTGCAGGTGGCATGGGCGCGAGAAGGACATGAGGTAGACACAGGGAGAGAGACAGAGAGATGAACATCTGCTTCGCGTTTCAGTTCAACTAGCACCACCAGCAGCACGTACCAACTAGCACCACCAGCAGCACGTACCAACTAGCACCACCAGCAGCACGTACCAACTAGCACCACCAGCAGCACGTACCAACTAGCACCACCAGTAGCACGTACCAGCTAGTGTCAGCAGCAGCACGTACCAGTGCAAGTGGTGCCCTGCAGGGCAAAGCCAGTCTGGCAAACGCAGTAGGCAACGCCCGCGCTGCCCTCTGTGCATGTGCCGTAGTCCCCGCAGCTGCCCTCGACAGCGATGTCGCACGGAACTGCAGGGAAGGATGGGGGTATCATATAGGGGGGTAAAAGGGGGGGGGGGGGGTGGGGGGGGTGGGGGGGGGGTTTGGGGGCAGGGAGACAGCCAGGGGTGAATATGGGTTAGAGAGCCAAGGAGACGCGATTGACGGGGAATAACGACAGGCTGAGATAGCGAACAGAACATACCGACGCATGTGTCCTCATCTATCTTGAAGCCCTCCTTGCACACGCGGTTGGCTTTTGAGTCGACTCAGACATACTGATGGCATGGAATGGAATGGAACATACCAACGCACGTGTCCTCGACCATCTGGAAGCCCTCCTTGCACGTGCACTGCGCAACGCCTCCCTCGTCCTTCGAGCAATCGGCGGAGTTCGCATCACAGTTCTTTACAACACAATTGTCTGGACGCGGGGTGGAGCAAATTGATGAAGGAATATTGTAGGAAAGACGGGGGTGATGGTTCGGGAAAATATGTGGTGGAGCGACAGCGCGTGATTGTTCCAGAGACTAGTGGAGCGTCCAAGAGTTTTTGTTGGAAAAGGCATGAGCTCCTTCGAGAGAAAGGAATATGTGCAGGAAAAGAATCGTCACAAAGAGAGATTGCTCTAGCCTATACCAAGGCTGACTGCTCAAGAGTCAAGACACTAGCGCATACCAGTGCAAGTGCCATTAAAGGTTTGGAAGCCCATTTGGCAAACGCATGAAGGAACACCATCGGCGTCCTTGACGCACTCCTCAGTATTGACGTCACACTCTGTGAGCGCGCACTTATCTGAGGAGAAGGGATGGACGCACAAGGCACAAGGCACAAGAGAAAGGCATCTACTTCTTGAAACCTTGGAATATAAATGCCAGCCAGGCATGAGCTAAAATAAAGAATCCTATTGAAGGGGAAGCAAGGGGGAGGGAGAGAGACTTACGGAGGGAGAGAGCACGGAGAGAAAGAATGCGCACTGTGCTTCGAGAATATGACCATATACCAATGCAGTGGTAAGCACGTACCAACGCAGGAGTAAGCATCGTTGTAGAGATTAGACCACTGGAAGCCCTGGTGGCAGTCACAGGTTGCAGCGCCCTCAGAGTCCTTGGTGCAGTCACCATTCTCGACACACCCTATGACAACACAGTTGTCTGAAAGAAGGGTTGGAGGGGGTGGAAAGGCAAAGCTAGTTTGTGTAAGTAAGGCACATCTTAAGGCAGAGTCCTGGACAGTCACATACTCATCCTCCTTTGATCAACTGCAGGTAGGACGTATACCAAGAAAGACCCAAGAAACACAAACAATGCAAATGAGACAACCCAGAGAGAGTGGCTATGTAGCACGAAGAACCACAAAGGACTGCTTGGGGAAAAGCTCATACCAACACAGGTCGAACTGCCTTCCTCCATGAGAGAATGGCTATGTAGCACGAAGGACCACTTGAGAAATAGCCCGTACCAATGCAAAGTGCCTTCATTTATGGTGAATCTCCAGTGGCCAACACAGGGTGCAGCACCTTGGTCGTACCAATGGATTGACTCAACACGAAGAGTACGCGGAGAGAGAAGAATAGCCCGTACCGATGCAGGTCGAAATGCCTTCATCCATGGTGAAGCCCGAGTGGCAAATGCAGGATGCAGCGCCTTGGTCATCCTTCACACAGTCAGCATTGGCATCGCAGGCCGCGATAGTGCAGGTATCTGTAAAGAGGGGGGGAGAGGGGAGGAGAGGGGAGGAGAGGGGAGAAGAAGGAGGAGAGGGGAGGAGAAGGAGGAGAGGGGAGGAGAAGGAGGAGAGGGGAGGAGAAGGAGGTGAGGGGGGAGAAGGGAGGGAGAGGGGGGGAGAGAGAGGGAGAGGGAGGGAGAGGAAGAGAGTGGACTGCATTAGAGAGTAGGACATTGACAATGACGCTTCTTTTGGGGGGGCGCGCCAAGGGGCGGTGGGTTGGGGGGAGGAGGATGGGGAGAGACACAGCGCGAATAGAAAAAACATGGAGGTATAAATTAGGAAAACAAAATGTGCACTGAAGCAGGGAGAAATCCCTTCCTCGTTTTCCACCCTTTGGAAGCCATAGTGGCAAACACACGTCAAGCAATAAGTGTGACAGCACATTGGGTTGACAGGTCATACCTTTGACAGCACATACGCTTGACGGCACATACGCTCGATGGCACATACGCTTGATGGCACATACGCTTGATGGCACATACGCTTGATGGCACATACGCTTGATGGCACATACGCTTGATGGCACATACGCTTGAGGGCACATACGTTTGACAGCACATACCGATGCAGGAAGAACCGCCTTCATCGTTGTCCACCCTCTGGAAGCCCCAAATGCAAGCGCAGGATGGTTCGCCTTGGTCGTCCTTGACACACTCCTCAGAGGCGGCATCACACACCGTGAGCACACACTTGTCTGAAGGAAAAGGAAAGGGGGAAGTGGGGGGGGGGGGGGTGGGGGGCATAGAGCATAGGGCATAGGAGTTCGTCATCGACTGCAAAAGGACTGTTTGAGAGAGGGTGAAAGACTTAGATGTAGTCAAAATGCAAGCACGTAACAATAGAGGGGAAAGGACGTACCAACGCAGGAGTATTTGGCGTTATAGAAGTCTGACCACTGGAAGCCCTGGTGGCAGTCACAGGTTGCAGCGCCCTCAGAGTCCTTGGTGCAGTCACCGTTCTCGACACACCCTATGACAACACAGTTGTCTGAAGGAAGGGGTCCACGTCATGTAGGGACACGGAAACGGGGAGAGGGGGATGAGAGAGGGGGTGAAGGGTGGGGCAGGGAGTGAGCGGGGGTAGTAGGGATCGATCAGTAAAGATTCCTGCACTGCACCATCAATCACAAGCCCTCTATCATCTGCAGTACCAATGAAATGAGTCAACACGGAGCAATGTATGCGGAGAGAGAAGAATAGCCCGTACCGATGCAGGTCAAAGTGGCTTCATCCATGGTGAAGCCCAAGTGGCAAACACAGGATGCAGCGCCTTGGTCGTCCTTCACACAGTCAGCATTGGCGTCACAGCCCTTGATGTCGCAGGTATCTGAAGGGAGAGAGGGAGAGGAAAGCATGGTAGGGCGAGGGATAAAGATGTTCCTCGGTTGGATTGGGCGGGGGGGAGGGGAAACGGGAGGGGGGAAGAGGGAGCTGGGAGGCGGGCGGAGGGGGAAGTTGGGGAGTGAATAAAGAGAACACGGCGAGATAGAGAGGACAGGGCGAGATGGAGAGGACAGGGCGAGATGGAGAGGACAGGGCGAGATGGAGAGGACACATACCTTTGTAGGAAGAAACCCCTGCATCATTTTCCACCATCTGGAAACCCCAGTGGCAAACACAGGATGCAGCACCTTCGGTGTCTTTCACACAGTCAGCATTGGGGTCACAGCCCTTGATGTCGCAGGTATCTGACGTCGGGTTGAAGAAGAGGGAGAAAAGAACAAAGTGGGAAGGAGTGCGTGAGTGAAAGAGTAAGCGAGACAGAGAGAGAGGAAGAGGGGGGAGAAAACTTCTTAGAGCTAGCTTTTAAGCAAGCTGAGAGGAGTGTTTTGAACCTGAGTGCACAACAGAACAGTAGGTGAGTAGCTTAGCACTCAGTAGCTAACACTGACGCATGCTAGAACTAGCACACACAACATATTCAGCACCTACCCTTGCACGTCCTGCCATCATCACATCGCGAACAGGACCACATATGAGCGACACATAACTGCACACAGCAGCACACACGTACCCTTGCATGCCCTGCCATCACCTGCAGCATACTTCCATTCCAACACACTGCCGCACAGCAAGCATGGTACAGCACCTACCCTTTGCACGTCCTGCCATCATCACATCGCGCACAGGACCACATATGAGCGACACATAACTGCACACAGCAGCACACACGTACCTTTGCATGCCCTGCCATCACCTTAGCACACTTCCAACACACTGCCACACAGCACGCATGTTTCAGCAGCACCTACCCTGCACGTCCTGCCATCATCCTGCAGCACGAAGCCAACGTCACACACACAGGACGCCACACCAATCTCACACGCGCTGTTGGCACCACTCAGCACCACACAGTACCGCACAGCGGCACACATCTAACTTTGCACGTCCTGCCGTCATCCTGCAGCACAAAGCCAACGTCACGAACACAGGACGCCACCCCAATCTCACACGCGCTGTTGGCACCACTCAGCACCACACAGTACCGCACAGCGGCACACATCTACCCTTGCCCGTCCTGCCGTCATCCTGCAGCACGAAGCCAACGTCACACACACAGGACGCCACACCAATGTCACACGCGCTGTTGGCACCACTCAGCACCACACGGTACCGCACAGCGGCACACATCTACCTTTGCACGTCCTGCCGTCATCCTGCAGCACGAAGCCAACGTCACAAACACAGGTGCCACACCAATCTTACACGCGCTGTTGGCACCACTCAGCACCACACAGTACCGCACAGCGGCACACATCTACCTTTGCACGTCCTGCCATCATCCTGCAGCACGAAGCCAACGTTACAAACACAGGACGCCGCTCCAGCACTGTCCTTGTGGCACGTGCCGTTCCCCCCGCAGTTCTGAAGCACGCATGTGTCTGCGAGATGGGGAAGCGAGAGGGTGCGTGGGAGAGTGAGTGGGTGGGAGAGATAGGGTGAGTGGGACAGAGAGAGAGAGGCCGGGAGAGATGGACTCGCAAACGGAGTACAAGAACGAGCGGGGGAGAGAGGGAGAAATGTGAACATGGGAGCGGCTGAGAGCATTTGCAAAGCACATTTATCCCCGAGACACAGCACCACGCACCAACGCAGCCGGTTTCAGTCATGGCGAATCCAGTGTTGCAGTAGCAGACGGCCAGCTCTTGCTCCTTCACACAGTACCCGTTGTCCCCGCAGTCCTTGATCACACACGAGTCTGCCGGGGTTTGAAGAGTGAATTTGTGTGAGTGGCTGGAAAGAACAGAAGCAGAGGCGGACTCTGCCTCCCTGCTGCGGTACCTGTCGTCCCCGCAGTCCCAGATCGCACACGAGTCTGCGTGGGATTTGAGAGGGAGAATGGCGGTGAGTGGAAAAGGCACAACAAGCAGGGCCAAGTCTGCCAAGTCGGCCAAGTCTGCCAAGTCGACCAAGCCTGCCTCATTCACACAGTACCCATTATAACGGAGTTGAATGGAGAGGAGAGGATGACGAGGTATGGAGTATGGTGCGGATAGGGTGAATGGGGAGAGTGCTGGAGTGGCATGCATGCATGGCATCCCTTTTGAGTCGAATCAAAGGCATGCATGCATGGCTTTCTTGGAGATGTTTCTACGAGAAACAGCAGCAGCAGAGCAGCAACGTAAGACCTAAACCCTGAACCTCTGCCCAAAAAGGTTCAGGACGTACAAGGCCAGCAGAAAGGGGGAGATACCAGCAAAAAGGGGGAGAAAGGGGGAGCTTACTGACCTCGCTGGCGATGCTTTGTGCGCACCCACGGACGAACCCACGAGCACACGAGCACACGAGCACACGTGCAAACTCACGAGCACGGGGCAAGACGCGTTGGGCAGCAGCTGAAGTCTCTTGGGAATGGAAATACCAAGGCTGGCGTGCTCAGCCACGTGCGAAGTGTAGACACGAGAGCAGGGAACATTGAGTAGTCCCTGAGAACCGCTAGGGGTCAACCAAGGGTGCAATCCACAGGCTAGTCTACCCATTTGCCAGCTCATGAGCGCATGACACATTGGGCAGAGGCGTGAGACCACTGGAGCACTCGCGGTCGGCCTGAGGTAGCACCACTTGGGTGGCATGGCTTCATGTAGTGCAGATTGAATAAACGCTAGAGGGTGGTTGGTTGCTCAAGAGCGCAGGACGTGTTGGGAAGCAGCTTGAGACCCCTAGTAGGGCACACGCAGTCAACCAAAGGGAAGCACCACTTGGGCGGCATGACTTAACGCGGCAGCGATAGTGGAAATAAAAGTTGTTAAAGAGTGGTTGGTTGCTCACGGGCGCATGACGCGTTGGGCAGCAGCTGGAGACCCCTGGGGCACACACAGTCGGCCCAGCCAGCCTCGTTCTTGAGGCACTTGGCGTTGGTGCCGCAGTTGCGCAGCACGCACGAGTCTGGGGCAGCCAGGCACACGCGGGCACGCATGCACGTGGGGCGCACACGCAGACACGTGGAGGCGCAATCAGGCACGTGGGGGGAAACAAGCAGCACGAGAGGGCCACAAGCAAGCAACCATGTAACGAGCAACACAGAAGCCCCAACGCAAAAGCCAGAAGGCATGCAATCACGACCAGCAGGTACGATGACATGGACTCGAGATGGAGTCGAGATGGACTCGAGATGGACTCGAGAGATGGACTCGAGATGGACCCGAGAGATGGACTCGAGATGGACTCGAGATGGAGTCGAGATGGACTCGAGATGGACTCGAGAGATGGACTCGAGACGAGATGGACTCGAGAGATGGACTCGAGATGGACTCAAGATGGACTCGAGATGGACTCGAGATGGGGTCGAGATGGACTCGAGATGGACTCGAGATGGACTTTATGTGGCCAGTACTGCAGGTATCATGGAATCACTGCTTTCCACCCACCGATGCAGTTGCCTTGTGCGTCCTTCTCGTGGCCCCATCCGCACCCGCGGCCGTTGCTAGTTGTAGTAGCTGGCAGGCGGATGGCGGAAGCCCTGGGCGCACAGGCTGCGGAGGGGGGAGGGAGGGGAGGGGAAGGGGAAAGGATGGAAACGGGGAGGGAGCGGGGGGGAATGGGGAGGATGGCTATTCAGTAGCTGACAGGCTAATGTCCGAAGCTGGGTGCACAGGCAAGGGGAAGTGTGGGTCGGGGTGCCGGTGGGGGTAGGGGGGATGGGTGGGGTGGTTGGGGAGGATGAGGAGAGGCTGGGGGAGGGGAAGAAGGAAAATGCCAGGGGGTGGGGAATGGGCCATTACTGGTAGCTGCCAGGCGAACGGCGGTAGCTGGGCGCACAGGCTGAGGGAAGGTATGGGGAAGGGCCGCGGGGAAAGGGGGGGGGGACCTTAGCGGATTGGAGTAAGAATATTTGATAGCATCAATACTTAATGTGAGTGCGTGAGAAGTCCGTTAGTGCATAGGAGAAAAGCTTGAGAGAGCACGCCTGAGAGGATGAGAGATACATGAGAGCGTGAGATCACACCTGAGAGGATGAGAGCACACCTGAGAGGATGAGAGCACACCTGAGAGGATGAGAGCACACCTGAGAGGATGAGAGCACACCTGAGAGGATGAGAGCACACCTGAGAGGATGAGAGCACACCTGAGAGGATGAGAGCACACCTGAGAGGATGAGAGCACACCTGAGAGGATGAGAGCACACCTGAGAGGATGAGAGCACACCTGAGAGGATGAGAGCACACCTGAGAGGATGAGAGCACACCTGAGAGGATGAGAGCACACCTGAGAGGATGAGAGCACACCTGAGAGGATGAGAGCACACCTGAGAGGATGAGAGCACACCTGAGAGGATGAGAGCACACCTGAGAGGATGAGAGCACACCTGCGAGGATGAGCGCACACCTGAGAGGATGAGCGCACACCTGATAGGATGAGAGCACACCTGATAGGATGAGAGCACACCTGATAGGATGAGAGCACACCTGGTAGGACGAGAGCACACCTGAGAGGATGAGAGCAGTCAGAGCGGCGAGCACGAGGCCAGAGCGCCGCATCACAGTCACGCCGTGCGAGCCTCCCATTGCAGATCACTTCGCACGCTGACCAAGGCGGTCGAAACCAGCTTCCCGAGTAGTAGTAGCGGTTGCTAGTAGCAGCTCTGCTGGTAGGCAGGAGATACAGCTAGTGGTAGTTTGTGCGGGTAGTCTACGAGAGGCGAAATGGCCGTGCTAGTATAACTACTACTAAACCAGGCACACTTTTGCCAGGCACGCGGCACAGCCTGTGCCCGCATGGCATGAGGCATGGAACGAGCGGCAGCGGCGAAGACTCGGCTTTTCTGCCCCTGGCGGAGACTTGGGCGCCGGAGACTTTGAGCTGCGGGCACCCCTACTAGAAGCGCTGGCATCATCATGGAGAAGCAACCGCATCATTGTTACCGTGGGATTCCGCGCTAGCTTGACCCGGGGCCACCCCTGCGCCGGACCCCCCGCTGGGGTGGTCCGCGGAGTACGGAATAGTCAATGAGAGATGGCATTCGCATTGCTGCGAGCCTCCGACAAAGGGCGGACTCTTCCAAAATGCTGTAGTGAGCGGGCCGCTCTGACGTGGACGGGCGTGCGAGCGATGGTGACTCGATGAGTCAGCTCTCGCAACGAGCGAGACAACGACGAAATGGACTATGGGCAGGTGCGGTACTGCCTGTGGGCCGTAGAAACACTTAACTAACGGAAACGCTTAAAAAACAACCTGTGCGCGCCGCGGTGGCACTCCTGACAGCCTGGATGCCAGCGCTGCGCGGATGGAGAGAATCTTCTTCCCAAATGACGCATCGCGGAGAACCTTCGGTGCGATGGAGACCAGGGCTTATTTTTTACGGAGAATTACCCGGATTTTGGCAAAATAGCGGGTGGTTTTTTTCCCACACTCGGAATCTGACGTGTTCGGATTTTATAAACCCTGATTCTGACCGGTGTCTTCTGACTTGTACCCGTGAAGTGACGTGTAAGGTTTGCCAAGTACACTTATTTGACGGGTACGATTTTCGAAAACCCGAATACTAGCGCTGGCGAAACCCCCCCCCCCCCCCCCTCAAACCCCCCACCCCCCCCACCTCTACCCCTCTGAGGGAGAGGGATAGTTGCTGTCGCGGCTCAAGAACAAGCCTCCAGGTGAGTTATGTCAAGTACAAGTGCTGGTTCTTGTCCTTAGGCATTACAGATTGAACTTTGTTCACGCTCGCTCTCAGCTCTGTCTAATTCTGCCAAGTCTTTTAGCTTGAGCAGGTGTCTCCGAATCTGTAGCAAGATGCCCATGTTCACCAACACTTTGAGCACATGCTGAAAGGTAGGTGTAATAGCAAGTAGATGAGGTCGGTGTGTTAGTGTGTTTTCGTGCTGAACATTAAATCTGGTCGTACCCCTTGGTTCTTTTTGTTTTCTGTCAATCAAGGCTTATTCACATAAAACCATGCATTCCGACATTACGAAAAAAAAGCCCGGAATCTGACGTGTATGTTTTTTACATACCCTGATTCTAACGGGTGACTCTTAACAAATACCCGTGCTGTCCGGGTCGCGAGGGAGCAGAACCCGGATCTGACGTGTAGGCAAAAACCCTAAGTTAAGCCCTGATGGAGACACGACGAAGTACGGGCGAGGACAGGACACACGCAGCCACTGCGAGGGCATAAGCAGTCACGCAGGACACACGCAGTCAGTTGTGAGATTTGTTAGAAAAAATCGAACCCAAAGTGGGATCGCTCCCCGATCTGAAAGGGTTTGACTGATGTACAAAACCCAAACATTTTCCCCCTTTCGGCAAAAGGTTCGAACTGACAATTTGGGGGGGACTCCGTTGCCCCACTCCACTCGCTGGATTGCTGTGGGAGTGGGAGTTCGGGTCTAGTCAAAACCTCGACCCCGTCAAATTCGCAAACTCGGAGAAACAGCCGTCCGGGTCAAATATTTAGCAGGAAAATTAGGTATACCATGCGAGGTGTCCAGGCTTGACTTCGGATGGTCTCCCTCCCCACGCGGAAAGGCGATCTGATCTGACTCGTCCTAGGTGGGATAAGGTCAAGCGCCATGCAGGCGCAGGCGCGACCAATGGGAGGCCGCGGGAGAATGAGCTGCCATCGAAACGAGATTCTAGTGGCGAGCATTCATGAGACGGATGCACACTCTCTACACATTTCCGATAGGCACGGGAGGGAATCGGAAACACTAACAGCCAGTCAAGGGGGGACACAGAGATGGTTGGGGGGGAACTTCACAATTCCCCCCTGACCCGAGAGCAAGTACGAGTCGAAGCCATGACATGTCAGGTTACCGAATTCAAACGGTTTTGTATCGCCCGAACAACGCTAGCACCGTACTGCACAGCGTTCGGACATGTCAAAACGTTAAAAGTTTTCGTTACCACCCCCTAACCCCGTGAGATGAAGAGGAACTGTACTCACCGGTACTACACCCTAAATCTCGTTTGTCTCAAATCATTTAGCATCAAAAGGCGGATACAGTCATTGCCAAGATCGGCTTATTATCACATTGTGAAATGGAATTTCACATTGCCCTGAACCAAATATGGCTTAGTGTGGGAAAAACCACAGACCTTAACGGGATGAGCTGCTGATTCCAGAAGGTCCTTGTCGCGTGTATCCTCCATTCGGAACATTCTGTTTCATTTTGTCGAGTGTTGACGGTTCGCTACAGTGCGCGGGCCTTTCTGGCTGTTGCGATCCCTTCGAATGTTTTAATTTTAATTTTGAACTCCTCACTGGTTGCCCTCCAGATGGGACCAAACACTTCATCGACAAGTTCTCCAAAATGGGACACTTCATCCCGACACACACGACAGCACGCACTAAAGAAACAACACAACTCTTCGTTCGATACATCATCTCACAGCATGGCATTCCAACCACACTCATCTCCGACCGAGACCCCAAGTTCACCAGCAAGTTCTGGAAGGAACTTATGTCTCTCCTCGGGACCAAACTCGCCATGTCATCTGCTTACCATCCGCAGACAGACGGACAGACTGAGCGTCTCAACCAGATTGTTAAGCAACTCCTCCGAGCAGCCTGCAAGGACGAGATCTCCAAATGAGACCTGCACCTGCCCGTTCTAGAGTTTGCTTACAACAACGCTACACATGCCGCTACTAGATAGACGCCGTTCTTCCTCTGTTACGGACACCACCCACTCACACCACAGAAACCGACAACATCCGCTACAGTCCAACCTGCACATGATTTCATCACAACCATGCATCAGCTTTGGGATCGGACCCACAAGCGCCTCCTCGACATTCAGCAGCAACAGAAGTGCCAGGCCGATCGCCATCGCAACGACCACACCATTACCGGGGGAGACCAAGTGCTCCTTGACACCCGCAACCTTGCCATCAGCCATCTCCCATCGAAACTTCGACCTCGCTTCTACGGGCCTTTTCTCGTTGAAGCATAGGTCACTCCTGTTACCTTCCGCTTACACCTGCCAGCTACCTGGAAGATTCACAACGCCTTCCATGTCCAACTTCTGAAGCCCTATCGGGATCCGAATACGATCTTCGTCGGATGCCAACTGCCGCCGCCGCAGCCCGTCCTCGTCCAGGATGAACCCGAGTACGAGGTCGAGTCCGTGCTTGCACACCGCCGTCGTCGGAATGGCACCATGGAGCTTCTCATCCGTTGGAAGGGTTGTGATCCTTCTGAGGACAGCTGGGTACCTGAGACAGACATGGGTAACGCCCGTCGTCCTCTGCATGACTACCTTATCAAGCAGGGTGTTACTTCTACCACCCAGCTTTGAGGGGGGGAAGTGTGAGAGTACGACCCCGTTACACCACTTGTTCCTTCTTCTCTTTCCTTTCTATTTCATCTCTCTTTTTATCCCATCATATTTGGTTTCCTATTCTTGCTTTTCCATTATCCTTTGGTTTATCTTGCTATTATAATTATATCACCGACCAGGCTTGGGATGTACTGGCGCGCTACATCTAGCGTAATCCTGCCGTAATCCCTTAAAGCCAATAGCATCGCGTGGCTATACGCAGGGTGATTCTATCTTCTAGAAGGGTCTATTCCCTTTGGATAGGATAAACCTGGTTACTTGATGTACTCTGGAAGTATAAAAGCGCCTTGTGCTGATCCATAGTGCAATCTTTCCTCGAGTCGTTTGATCCTGTGACAGCCGCCGCCGCCGCCGCACCCGTCGTTGCAGCCGCCGCCGTCGCAGCAGCAGTTCGTTGACTCTGGGGGTGCTGGAGTTAGGGTGGGTACTAGTCCTAGGGCTCCTGTCGTGGCTTGTCCCGGTGGCCCTGGGGGTGGTACCGGTGCTCGAGAGGTTTCGGGCTCTGGGGGTGTTCCTTCTGGGGGTGGAGGAGTGGAATGTCCCGGAGGTAGCCGAGGAGTAGCTTGCGGTCCCGGTGTCTGAGTTGTGCCGCCGCAGCAGCAGTCCCCGCCGGACTCAGCCCTTCGCCTGCTCGGCCTTCCGTCCCCTGACCCTGCGTCTGTTCCTCTCCTGCCGTCTCCTCCTCTTCCTGTCTACGGCCCTGTGTTTCCTCCGCCAGACTCGTCCCCGGCTCGTCTTCCCCTTCCCTCCCCCCTTGTGTCCCCTCCTTTGTCTCCTGACCTGACGCCTCCGTCTCATATCTGGTCACGCCGTCCCTCCCGCGCTCGTCCTATCTCCCGTGTCACGCGCTCTCACCCTATGTTGCTCCGTTCCCACGCTTCTCGTCCTCCCCTTCTACCGTCGCCTCCTCCATCCTCTCTTACCGTTGCGCCTTTTCCTTTGTCTGACTACCTTCGTGCCGCTCGTCCTCTTGTTCCTCGGGTCCTTGCCTCTCTCGTTACCGACCCGTCCGTTCCGGTCTCGTGTCTTGGTGCTCTTGTCGTTGTGGTCGCTGACTTCGCCTCTACCCGCCGCCTTGACTACGCCACCGCTCTGGTCTCTGACCCTACCTGTCCTCCGTCTGTCGGGGGTGCTCCTGCCCTCGGCTGTGACGTCCTGGAGGACCGCCAGTTCGAGCTTGCTTTCCTGTCTGAGGCTGCTCCCCATCTCTGCTCCATGCTGCTAGTCCCTGAGGGTGACCCAGACGCTTTCGACATCCCGACCCCTCGCACTTACGCTTAGGCGACCTCGGGACCTTGGGCCTCTCAGTGGATAGCTGCCATGGAGCAGGAGATGGCATCTTGGAGATCCACCGGCACCTACGTCGACGCAGTTCCCCCACCTGGGGTGAACGTAGTCGATGGCCGCTGGCTCTTCAAGGTGAAGCGCCCTCCTGGAGAGCCGCCTGTGTTCAAGGCGCGCTACGTGGCTAGAGGTTTCAGTCAGCGTGAGGGGGTGGACTTCTTTCAGACTTTCGCTCCGACTCCGAAGATGACTACTCTTCGGGTGCTGCTACACGTAGCAGCTCAGCGTGAGTACGAGCTTCACTCCCTCGACTTCTCCACTGTGTTTCTTCAGGGCAGCCTATACGAGCAGGTCTACCTGCGTTGCCCTCAGGGCTTCACTGGCACCTTCCCTCCTGGGACCCAGTGGCTCCTGCGGTGTCCCGTCTACGGTGTGCGGCAGGCTCCTCGTGAGTGGCATGATACGTTGCGTGCTACCCTTGCTGACCTGCAGTTCTTTCTGTCCTCTGCAGACCCCTCACTCTTCGTTCGTGCTGGCCAGACTCCGTTCTACATCCTTGTTTACGTGGATGACCTGGTCTTTGCCACAGCAGACAGGGACGCACTGGCCTCGGTGAAGGCAGAGCTGCTGAAGAGACACACTTGCACTGACCTTGGAGAACTGCGCCGTTACCTTGGCTTGCAGATCTCCAGGGATAGAGCAGCGCGCACCATCACTTTGACTCAGTCACACTTGGTGCGCCAGGTCCTTGAGAGGTTCAGCCTTCAGTTCTCCTCGGCACAGCCCACCCCTCTGCCTGTAGACTACAGACTCTCCGCTCCAGTTCCTAAGGAGTCAGTAGAGCCCAGTGGTCCTTACGCAGAGCTGGTGGGTTGCCTCATGTACCTGATGACTTGCATTCGCCCAGATCTCGCATACCCTCTCAGCATCCTAGCTCGCATTGTGGCCACAGGTAGACACCGACCGCAGCACTGATCTGCCCCTAAGAGGGTTTTGCGCTATCTCGCAAGTACATCGGGCATGGGGTTAGTGCTAGGAGGACGCAGGCCAGTGGTCCTTACTGGACACTCAGACGCTTCTTGGGCAGACGACGCCGAGACCCTCAGGTCTTCCTAGGGCTACTGCTTCTGCCTTGGTTCAGGTGCTGTCTCGTGGAGAGCTACCTGGTTCTCGTCTGTTGCCCAGTCCAGCTGTGAGGCCGAGATCTACGCTGGTGCCATGGCGGCACAGGAGCTCCGCTAGCTGACCTTCTTGCTCACTGACTTAGGTGAGCGGCCTAGCTCTGCCTTGGTCCTGTACACTGACAACAGGGCCATGATCCTCCTGTGTCAGCAGCCTCGACTCGAGGGCAGAGCGAAGCATATCCAGCTGCGGTACTTCCTCCTGCGCGAGCTACATCAGCGCCGTCAGGCTCGCGTAGTGCACTTGGCCTCAGGTGCCAACACAGCTTATATCTTTACAAAGGCGCTTGCGCCTAAAGATCATCAGCGGCACTGTGTACAGCTCGGTCTAGTTCCTGTAGCCTCTCACTTGCTAGGGCCTTGACTTTGTACTGTCCTTTATATATTTACTCAGACTGGACTTGTGTCCTCTTCCAGTGGCTGGACTAGTAGTGCCGCCGTGGTCTTGTTCTTGCCTTGCCTGTACTCCTTTTGACTGGTCTTTAGACCCTTGTCTCAGTGGCTGGACTAGTAGTGCCACCCTGAGCTGCTTGTTCAGGAACTGCCCCTATGCAGTCTAGGGGGTGTGTCAAATATTTGTATCTCTAATGTTTGTATAGACTGTATAGGGTCACCTCTTAGAGGGTACAACCCTTAGATATATATCCTTGTACCTTAGTTCTCTATTCATTCAATTATTCAGTTCTAAGAAGTACAACCCACTTCTTGTACTTCTCTGTCGTCACTAGTCGACACTCTTTTCTCTCGCTACTTTCTCCTACCTAGCTAAAACCCTCTCTTAACAGGGCTGAGCTCAGGTGGTGATTTACAGCTCCTGGAGTCAACTTGAACGTATCGGCGCAGTGACTCGCTAAGCGTAAAATTCTGTCGCTCAATTCGTTGATAGAACGGAAGCAACAAAAGTTCCCAAACCAGGCAGCAACACAAATTTGTGACGATCGCCAATGGGACGAGCTTTCTAAACCGCGAAAACACCCCACCGCTGAATCAAGGTCACATTTGGGACAGCAGTACCAGAGGCTGGCAGTTGCCAAAACCCATAAGAACTGAGACAAACCAAACCGGACCTGTACATCTGTGAGTTTGATGGGTGTTCATGAGAAACCCCAACATATTGGTTGAATTGGGAAATCCTATGAAATGGTTTTGGCTGCAGCAAATGTTTCACTCTTTTATTTGAAAGAACTCATACAAGACAAACGAAAGCGATGAACTAACTACCAAGACAAACAGGAACCACAAACCAAAAACATTTGATGATAACTAAAGAAACAAACAGAAAGCAACAAGAGGGACTGAGCAAAACGAAAGCAGACTATCACCGAAGGCCAGCACACGGATCAACGCTCTCCTCTCTTTCAGCAGCAACCCAGCTCTCCTCCGCTTCCACCTTCCAGCAGCACCCCACTCTCCTGTGCTTCCACCTTCCAGCAGCACCCCTCTCTCCTGTGCTTCCACCTTCCAGCAGCACCCCACTCTCCTGTGCTTCCACCTTCCAGCAGCACCCCACTCTCCTGTGCTTCCACCTTCCAGCAGCACTCTCACGGTGCCGGCCACGTGGCTGCGGGCCACGTGGCATTCACGTAGTCCTGGTCCGGGGAACCGGGGATCACCACTGTTGAGGAGAGAGAGGGAGAGAGGGGGAGGGGGAGAGAGGGAGAGAGGGAGAGGGGGAGAGGGGAGGAGGGGGTGAGGGGCAGAGAGGGGGAGAGGGGGAGAGGGGGAGAAGCAGAGAGGGGGAGAGGGGGAGAAGCAGAGAGGGGGAGAGGGGGAGAAGCAGAGAGGGGGAGAGGGGAAAAGAGAGAGAGGGAGAGGGAGAGAGGGAGAGAGGGTGATTGAGAATCATAAAAGACACAGGCTGAGGTTAACGAATGAGCCAACTAAGAGTTGCACAACCTCTATTTACAGGGACACCCAGGGTTGTACAGACCCAGGCCAACTTACCAATACAATTACCAGTCTTCGGGTCAACCTTCTCTTCGCACATACAAAACGGGTTCCCGTCCACCCTCCTCACGCATTCCGCGAGTGGTAAGCCAGTCTTCTTGTCGTCCTTACAGTGAAACAGAACAGGCTCGAAGCATTTGTCTGGAAGGGGGTAAGGAAAAAAAAAAAGACCCAAAGCCATCAACAGGTTGGCACGTGTGGCCTGTGGCTTGTGGCAAGTGTGAAGAGAAGGAAAGAAAATAAACGCGTGGTACAAGGAAGGGAAGCACTTGTAGGATACGTACTAACACAAGTGCCTGCGTTCCTGTGGTAGTAAGGCTTGCACACGCAGGAGGCAACCCCAGTGGTGGGGTCCGTGCCACACTGCTCGTTGACACCAGTGCAAGGCGCCGATTCCATCAGGATGGCACAGTTATCTGAGGGATGGGGGTGGAGGGCACAGCAGCATTGACAAACAAGGCTATGCACACAGCAGCATTGACAAGGCTATGCACACAGCAGCATTGACAAGGCTATGCACACAGCAGCATTGACAAGGCTATGCACACAGCAGCATTGACAAGGCTATGCACACAGCAGCATTGACAAGGCTATGCACACAGCACAGCAGCACCTACCTTTGCACGTCACGCCATCAGGCTGCAGCGTAAAGCCAGTGTCACAAACGCAGTATGCCGATCCATCGTCATGATACTGGCACTCGCTGTGCTCACCACACTTCTGGAGCTCGCAAGTGTCTGGGTGAGGGGAGAGGCGGAGGAAAAGCAAATGAGGGAAGGGATTGTTGGAGGGGAAGAGATCCATCCAGCCACTTGTGTTTGAAAAAAGGGTTGGAGGGAAGTCTAGAGAATCGTAGATTCGCAGAGAAATGGAAAGTGTACAAAACAACGTAAATAATACACATATGCACACACTATGAGACTCGTAAACGTACCAGTGCATTTGCCTGCTGATTCCTGGAATTTGAGCTGGCAAGGACAGCTTGCACCGTTCTCCCGGGTCCAGGTGCAATAGGAGTTGGGATCATTGGCTTCGCAGTTCTTGCTGATACACACATCTGAAAGGAGGGCCAGGAGGATCAGGCAAGACATGAGGTGTCCAAGTCAGGGAAATATGAGACAGGCTTGAAAATGTCCATACTAGAGCAGCAACACAGCACACAACAGTTTTTGAGCGCTGGGTCACAAAATCTATTCAGCACTCACTCACCCTATACAGCACCCACCATACCCAACCCGGCACCCACCATACCCGGCACTCACGTTCGCACGTCAACTGATCAGCCAGCAGCACGAAGCCAGCATCAGCGTCGCAGGAGCAGTATGCCATCCCATCGAGGTACTTGTTGCACGTGCCGCCCACACAGCCCTTCAGGTCACAGGTGTCTGCGTGACGAGAAAATAGGGGGGCAGGGAGGAGATGAGACAAGATGGGAGGGGAGACGATAAATGGTAAAGCATGACAAAGCAAAGATAGAGAGACAAAAGAGACAAACATACAAAATATCGAAGAGCGCAGACACAGAAATGCACAAACAGAACAGAAAAAAAAAGGGGGGGGGGAAAAAGTTGCAGCGAAATATTCAAACTCACGAGCCCACAGACATAAAATACACACACTCAATGAGAATTTTGTAAATACCCGTGCATTTGCCATCCTCTGAAAGTGCATATCCCTCCTTGCAATCACACACGCCTTGGCCGCCTCTCTTGTAACAAGTGGAATTGACATCGGCACTTGCACAATCAGGCTCCTTAATAACACAGACATCTGAAAGGAGGGTGCGGAGGAAGAGAACAGAAAAAGAGATGTTAAAGTTGGGAAAGTAGGGGCAACGATCACAGACTGGCGTCTTCCTGGCTGCACATGCCCTTCACACACGCCCTGACCTTGCACGTGTCTGGGAGCGGAAGGGTGGAAGAGACGTGAAAGGAGAAGTGGAGGGGAGGGTTTGAAAAAAAAGGGAAGTACCACACACGCATACACGCAACGTTTCCGGTAAAC
>BQMB01001766.1:0-185000 GCA_027943415.1 Closterium sp. NIES-67 | reverse complement strand
ACAAACACAGGATGCCGCTCCAGCAGCGTCCTTCTGGCACTGGCCATTCGCGCCACAGCTCTGGATCTCGCAGTTGTCTGCGGGGAGGGAGGAGCAAGGGGAATAGCAAGGCTCATTGGCATGGGTTGGTTCAGGGCCGCACATACTTCTGAATGCAGCCCGTACGAGGCATGTCCTACTAGAGCAGCATGTACCTTTGAATGTCCTGTCACGACATGAGCAAAGAAACAACACAAAAGCTGAGCATGTCCTGGATTCGTTCAGCACCTACCTGCGCACGTCCTCTTGTCAAGCTGCAGCGTGGAGCCCCAGCCACAAACACAGGACGCCGTCCCATTGACGTCCTTCTGGCACGTGCCGTTCCCAACACAGCTCTTGAGAACGCAGGTGTCTGGGTGGAGCGGAGGGGTGGAGGTGGAGAGGGAGGGAGAAGACGTGAGTGGTGGAGAGGAAGAGACCATTCACGCGAGGAATGAAATGATGAAGCTGAGAATTGAAAAGAAGCAGCTGCCACAACCTCAAGCGCAGCAGCACTCCAGGCAGAGGGGTGGAGCGGAGGGGGTGGAGGTGGAGAGGACACGTGAATGGAACTGCGGAAAGAATGTGAGAATGGAAAGGAAGGAGGTGGGTATCACGATGTCTCGAGCAGCTGTCACATCCTCCGCACAGCAGCACTCACCAACGCAGCCGTTATCAGGGGTCATGGCGTAGCCCCAGTTGCACACACACGTGGCCAGGCTGTCCTCCTCCTTCACGCACGTGGCATGCACGTCACACACCAAGATGGCGCACGAGTCTGCCGGATCTCACAGCAACGCACGGTGGGGCATGGGGTGTGGAACAGATTTGAGCCGACACGAACTGACATGAGGTGACACGAGCTGACACGAGCAGAGCGAGCTGACACGAGCTGACACGAGCGTCAACTGAAAACAAGATGAGGGGTCACGTGTCAACTCACGGGCGCAGCTGGCATTAGGCAGCAGCTGGAAGCCCCTGAGGCACACGCAGTTGGCCCAGCCGGCCTCGTCCTTGAGGCACCTGGAGTTGGCGCCGCAGTTGCGTAGCGCACACGTGTCTAAAGAAGTAAGGCACGTGGGGGACACACGCAGGCACGTGGAGGGCACAAGCAGACACAGAGGCAGAGGATGAAGAATCAAGCAGGAGAGCGCGAAACGTGGAGAGGATGGAGACGTAAGAGTTGACGACGAAACAAGTGGAACGCTAAGGCGTGCAGGCATACAAAAGAACGGCAGGCAGAATGGAGCGATGCAGTGCATGAGGGAATGAAAGGAAACGCAGCAGACGCAGCAGACGCAGCAGACGCAGCAGAGGCCACCCACCAGCGCAATTGCCTGACACGTCCCTGCCCTTCCCCCAGGGGCAGGCGCCGGACGTCGGCAGGCGGATGGCCGCAGCCATGGGCGCACAGGCTGGCGGAAGAAAGAGTGGCGAACGGGGGGCGGAGTGGGGAGGGGCAAAGGGGAAAGAAATGAGGAAAGGAGGGAATGGATTGCAAGTGCAGCCTGCAGAGGTCCCCTTGAGAGCAGGGGAGCAAAGCTAGAGACAGGGGATCGATCAAGCCTGCAAACGAGGCATATTTGGACAGTAAGAGAGCAACAGGGGAGCAGCACGGGAGCGAAAGGGGAGCAGCACGGGAGCGAAAGGGGAGCAGCACGGGAGCGAAAGGGGAGCAGCACGGGAGCGAAAGGGGAGCAGCACGGGAGCAACAGGGAAGCAGCAAGGGAACAACAAGGGAGGGAGCATACCCGAGAGCATGAGGGCGAGCAGTGCAGCAGCGAGCACGAGGCGACCCATGATGATCTCGAGGTAGTACTAGTAGGGGTCTCCCCGGGTAGTACTAGCAGTGGTTTGCGATAAGTTATGTTGCCAGCAGAGGCTCAGAGGCTCTCACTCAGAGCGAAGGCTGTGGTGAAGGAGAGGCCGAGGGGAGATTAAATACCTCACGGACCCCATGAGAGGGAGAGTCCCCACGGTGGGGGGGGCGTGCAAGAGGAGGGGGCCTCGGCGGAATGCCCTCCTCCCCAACCCTACTGGAGCAGTCAGTGGGGGGGGAAGGAGAGTCCCCGGGGGACAGAACGCTTGACCTTGGCCCTTGACTATCATCGCGCGCGGCATCCGCGCTCATGATTTTCCCGCGGGGAGGGGAGGGAGCCTAGGAGGGTTTCAACGTGGCTGATGACAGCCATTCGCACGACCCTAATCGCCGTCGCGAGAGCCATTCGGCTTGAACCACCCCTAACTCACTGCCCGGCTTCGCCAGTGGCAGCAGAGCAGACGAGTTCCATTGACAAGCCCAGCGCAGCCGGGCATAACTTGACTTCGCAGCAGACCAGCAGCCGCGACAGCAAAGCCCACCCTGCTCTGCCGCCGTCAGAGCAGACAAGTTCAATTGACTGCAATGGGCCACAGAATAAGCCAGCAAGACTGTCTGTGGGCAGAAGGCAGCAGAGCGGGCGAGCTTGAGAGACTGCCGCCGCAAGGAGACGACTCCGACTCCGACTCGTGGGTGCCTACTACGCGGCAAGGCAGCGCCGCAAAACGTGACGAGAGGATGGCACGCAGGCGCGAACGAACGAGCCCGTCTGTGCGGCGGGCACGGCCCGGTGCGAGCGACTCCGGGTCCACCCGGATTTTCGTGGCGTGCGATTGGCAGGGGCGATTGCCGATGATGCGGGTGGGAGGTGTGTGGGTGGGAGGACGACTTGTGCGAATGTGTGGGATATGGGGGACGACTATTCGGTGAACGACGATTGATCGCGAGGATCAACTCAACTCAAGGTCTCTCTGCTTGCCACGTGGCGCGGCGAGCGCCCAAATTCGGAACCCGACCAACTGGCCCGCTTGAAGAGTGGAAAGTGGCTCTGGTAGTAGAGCCAAAAATGCCCGCTTGAGACGAATGGAAGGGGCTCTAGATCCAAACAGGCCTGCTTGAGTTGAGATCTTCCATTCTCGAAGAGATGATAAGGTAGTCCAAGGGGCTTGAGCCAAAAGAGCCACTGGCGGCCAGTCTGGCTTTCGTCGTTTCCAGCATGACAGGCCACTACTAGATCCGGAGGCGACAAGCGTTCCGGGTGGGTAGACTGCGGCCCGGCGTCAGCTGGTGGCGCTGCGGGGTCTAGAGCAGGATGGATCTAGCGCAGGCCTCTCGCTAAGCCCCAGGGTATTCCAGAAGGGGACGGAAGTGCCTCAGGATAACCCGTTAACAGACGGAATTCCCCCAAAAAAACCGTTACCGAAAGGAATCGGCCGCGACAGATTCGGCTAGCAAGTGATCCGTGGCGGGGGAAAAGGAGGGGGGGGGGGCTAAGTATGTCCCCCCTACAGATGGCCCTGCTACAAGTATAGCCCGTACGGATTCGAGAAAAAATAAACTCGTTCGGCTAAGGAGTCGCGCGAAATTGTTTCCGACGGATTCGAAAACAAATCGCCCTGTAAAAAAACGGAATCACTTAAAAAGTTACTCTTAATTTCTCTACATTAAGGGTCATTACCCTGTTAGCAAGAGGCCTAATCCACCGCGCAAGTGAAACAAGCGCAGAAGGGACGCAAGCGCAGAAGAGAAACTAACATGGGATGGGAGGGCTCTGTGGGAGGTGAGGTGAGTCGAGGAGGACAACGAGTCAAGGGGCTTTGGCTCCTTGTTTGACGGCGAGGGGAACGAAACTAGGACAGGCGACAGCACTGGGCAGTCTACTGTGCAAGCGTGCGAGAGTCCCTGTTTCGTTAGGTCTTTTCGTTGGCCGGCGGAAGTGGGTACGATGCTGATGGTAATGGCGAAACCTCATCGTATGATTCGTCAGCATGGTAACTCCTGTTTTTCTGCGCTTCGTGTTTCCGTTGCCACCTTTCCAATCTGTACCCGCATGCGCTTAGGGCGTGTCCAGCGCGTACGTCTGATTACGGTGGGGTGAGTTGCCTCACGTTTCAGAATAATCGATAACAAATATAAAACGGTTGGGTAGGGTTTTGACCAAAAACGTACGCGCTGGACACGCCCTTACAGTTTGTCCTAGGGGGGTGGCCAAAGTAGAGTGTTGACGCCAGCTAAGCTTAGCGGACGTCAACCTACGCGCAAAGCTTGATGTACCCGCAAAGTTCGGTGTCGGAGGGGGACGTCAAACCTAGCGCGAAAGCCTACTTTGGCCATGTACATGGTGTCGAATTCTGCCCAAACAGTGATGCGCATGGAAATGTTTGGCAGGGGCAAGGCAACAAAAAAAAACACTAGCTGACGAAGTGTTACCACATTTACAACATGGCATTCCAACAGTGGTAGCTACAATACGCACATGACGTAGGCGCTCTCGCGACTACTTCCTTGTTTTCGCCGTTTCGTGTTCGGTGGGTTGTGGGGTGCGAGGATGCTTTTTGAACATTGTTTTATTGCCCGCTCGTTTGTTGAAAAGAATGCGTTTGACGCCAATCGTGATTACGGGGTTTCGGGAGCCCTACTTTGGGCATCCCGAAAATCGCCACTGTAGCGTCTATAGTGGTGGAAACCCGCTTTGGGAGTCCGTGACGTCCCACCTGCACTACTTTGGCCAGCCTCTAAGTGCAACAAATATTGTTATCAGTCTCCGGTGCAGCTCGGTTCGGCACATTTCGGTGGTCTATGCGCCTTAGAAGTCTTCAGTACGATCACTTTTTCAAAAATGGCATTCAGTGTAAGGAAATTCCCTTTTCCTTACTGGGCTCGACAACAGCATGTACGCCATCGACTCTCGGAAGTCCAGGCCCGGCCAATTTCTTCAGTCCCGAACGACTTCGCGAACCCAAACCTCGACGCACGGTGCTTCCGTAGCTTTCGCCAACCGGACCGCCCCAACCTGTTCGCGTGGTTCTCGGCTAGCTCTGTTCGTGCCTAAAAATGCATAGGCCCTCATTTGTATCGACACTCTTGAATCACGACTTCTTTATTACACTACCTGTTATTACTCTGATTAATTCATAACAGCTGGTACCAGAGCTCTGTTCCTGCCCGCTTAGTCTTCCGAAGAGTAGTCCATTTATATCGGGAGAGGACCCGACAGAATAGGGGGTTGGCCTGCGGTTGGTAGGTGAGCTCGTTAAAGCTCCTCCAACTAGAGGTGTGTGCACCCTCAGATCTGTCAGGTAAAATTTCCAGCATGTGTATCACGCCGGAAAACCTCTGCCCGTCGTAGTGTTATGAACGTGACTCAGGAGGAGTTTGACGAGTTGCAAGCCAGGGCGGCTACAGTGACGACACTGTAGGCTCAGTTTCAACAACTCGTCGATAAGTTTGAGTCGCTGGGAAGCGAAGTACAGACGCTGCGCAATGAAAACTCGTCGCTTCGCCAGACGCGGGGTGAAATGCGTCAAGGACGGCCTGTTACCCGAGACGAAGATGCTGCGAGGGAAGCGAGGGCGTCGGCGACACCTGAAGCAGTTGAAGAAGTCCACAGCGAACCACGGGCGGCCATTAAAATCAAACCTGCAATGCCTCCGTTGTTCAACCAGACCAACACAACGACTGCAGTCAGCGGTTGGCTGTTCGCCATGGAAATTTTCTTCACAGCAGCAAGTATTAATGACAGCGCGTTACGCGTCAACTTGGCTGTATCGCTGCTGAGGGGGCAGACACACGACTAGTGGCGCATGAATCTAGACGAAGGAGGAGCCCCGGCAGGGAATCAACGGGCGGTAGATGGGGAGCACGGTTCATCAACGGCTCAGGCAGAACCGATCTTTGGATCGGCCCCGATACGCACATGGAAAGTGTGGGGCGAAGCATTGAAGAGCCGATTCGAGCACATATCCATGCACGAAAATGCTCGCACAAGGATTCGGATGTGGAGACAGTTGGGCTATATCCAAGAATACACGGCTTCTTTCTTGCCGTTATGCAATAAAATCGGAGGGCTTAGCGAAGACGAGATGATCGATCGCTACGTGGGTGGTCTCAAGCCAGAGATTCAGCAAGAGATCGTTCTGCGAGCTTCGGCAACATTCAACGAAATTGTTCGAATCGCGGATGCGTTGGAGATAAGGCGTGGACTCGCGAGGGCGAGTTTCCGGGAGGGAAATCGCTTTCGAGTCCATCTCCAACACACATCAATCAACGGCGTGGACGTGTTTGCAGCTCGGGTATTTTTTGGATGCTGTTTCCACTGCAACCAGCTGGGACACATGGTGAGGGACTGCCCGCAGCTGAAGAAGAATTTAGCTAATGACGGGAAGCAATCGGGAAATGGAGATCGTCAGTAGCAGATGGGCCACCTACTGACTTGACTGCGTCGTCCAAACGCCAACACCCCCACCAGCTTATAGTGTCGATTTGGGCTATCGGCCATTCCTGGCTGAATAAGGGGGGTGAACCAGTTGATCGCCTTGTGCTGGTTGACAGAAGAGTTGGCGACACCCGCATCGAAATCTTTGTTGATGGTAGGGCAAGCCACAATTTGATGGATATGACAAATGCGAAGAAACAGTGATTGCGAGGCGGTACCACCAACTTCGCGTGCACGAAGCTGACTACTACAAGACGGCGTTTCGGACGCGGTACGGGAGTTACAAGTACACGGTTATGCCCTTCGGCCTAACAAGCGCGCCTAACGAGGTTTTTCGACCACTACTGGATAAGTGCATCATCGTGTACCTCGACGACATTCTCGTCTACAGCAAAACCGGGGAGCAGCATTAAAAGGATTTGGAAGCAGTATTCTCTCCCCTGCAGCAGAACTGACTCATCACCAAAGGCTCTAAGTGCGGCTTTTTAAAACATGAACTAGAGTTCTTGGGTCACGTGATTTCCATCGACGGTGTTAAAATCGACCCCGAGAAAATCACGACAATCCAAGACTGGCAGCTGCCGGCTAGACCTTATTGACATACGACCTTAAGAAACTGCTGAAGGTTCTTAGCAACCTAGCCTGATTACAACGCTAGGGAGGCGACTTGCTGTTAGGTAGGGGCGTCTCGAAAGGAGAAGCAGAAAAGAAAGAAACCGTGGGAGGTACATGCTGTAGCGTCGCAAAAAAAAAAAAAAAAAAAAAAAAAAAAACTGAGTTTCAGATAGATACTGAGTTCAGCCTATGTAACGCTTGGTTTGCTTGTTCTCTGGGATCTGACAGGTCGTGTGATCGATACCTGGATATCTTGAATGTGGTAGCACTTTTTTTGCGAGGTTGTGTACTAGCAGCATAGAACCGAATTGCAATACTTTCACTGTAGAACAAGGAGGTATACGCCGAGATAAAAGAATGAATGCATCAGAAAGTCATTTATGCAGTGTGGTATTTATACAGCTATATATATATACACATATATGGGAGTGAAAAACGTATTCCAAATGCATGAACGACTCATACGTACATTTTGTAAACGTGATATACACCTGACAATTCTTTTCGTTTCAATTATGTATGCAAGCAATGAATTTGCAAATATAGCTCCGCAACCCTAAGACGATTTCGTGGAACCCTAAAAAATCTGAGTTTTTTATAGCTGAACTCTGTTTGAGCAACGTAACAACGGTAGCGGGCTCTGACTGTTTCAGCCTAGTAACGAGGACCTGCCCTATTTCCAGTAATACCGGGACCCCCAGCAGGATGCTTCCCCAGTGCTGGCGCTCTGGACGCAGTGACTCTTGGCGCCGCAGGGCTCCGTCAGGAGCTGACAGGTATCTGATGGAGGGGAGGTTGGGGAGAAGGTTTAGGAGCAAGAAGGGATAAAGAGGGTTCGGATAAATAATCAATAAGATACATAGGGAATCAGGTGCATCGAGAATAGTTTGGAAGAAAGGGGAAGGAGAGCGAGGCACATAAACAGGATGGCACGAGATAAGGTGGAAGGAATCACTGATGGATGGGCAAAGGCTCACCAATGCAAATGCCATTGATCCACTCATATCCAACCTTGCATACACAACATGCGATTTCAATCGAGAAAAATAAACGAGTCGAATTAAAGAATGGACGTGGTGCTTTAAATCATGCTACTCGACGTTGCTCGTTTCGTACATTTTGGCAAGCCACTTTGCAACAGCCAGCCTGAAAAATGTGCAACCCGGTTTCCGTGGCCAAACAGTTTTTGTAGTGTGCGCTGGACTTGGGCTTACCAGCGCAGGTGCCATTTTTCAGCTTGAATCCGACCGGTGTTGCACACACTGGATGCCATGCCATCATTCTTGTTGCAGAAAGAATTGACATCATGAGTCGCACAGTCCGCAATGACACATGCATCTAATGAGGGGTGCCGGGCAAGGGGTTGGGGGAGAGGGTGGAGTGAGAAAGAATAGAGCATCAGTACAATAGCGCACTTGAGAACTAGATTCTGTTCCCACCTACAACTGCATGTCCTCTCACTACCCAGCAGCATCCCAAGCACAGTGGCATGCGCACCACATTCACCACACGCCACATGTAGCACGCTACATGCAACATGCGCCACATGCCACATGCCGCACGCGCCATACGCACCACATGCAGCACACGCCACCGTCAGCACCTACATTGGCACAGCTTGTCGTCTCCAAGCAGCTAAAAGTAATCATCACAAGTACAAAGTGCCTTTCCTTTGGGTTTCTTGTAGCACGCGCCACTACAGTTCCGGGTCTCGCATGTATCTTCCAGGATAGGAACAGCCAATGGGAGGGAGGAGCCAAGGGGAGGGAGAGCAAAGGGAACAGAGATTTGGAAAGTGTTTCTTGCACGTGTCTGCAAGAAAGGGAGCAGAGTGGAATAGCAGGCCTTCTTACCAAAAGAAGTGACTTTGGCATCAGACACAGCTGCAGTTGCCATCCGCAAACTAGACTCAGTCCACATGGTTCATATGGCAGAGCAGCACAGAGCAGCACTCACCTTTGCACGAAATGCCATCAGCTTGCAGCTTGAAGCCAAAGTCTCATACACAGTATGCCGCACACATGCTGATTCGTCCATGTCACACATGTTGTCCACACAGCCCTTGAGCTCGCATGTGTCTGGGTGAGTGGAGGGGAGGGGAGGAGACCAGGAGATGTGAAAAGGGAGGGAGTAGGTGAGCCAATGGAACGTAATATCGAGCAAAGGTAGAAGAAACCCTAAAAACAGCCCATGACGATGCATGTCCCGATTGCGTTCTACCACTGCACGTCATGCCATCAGCCTGCAGCTCGAAGCCAAAATCGCAAACACAGCACCCCAAGAGATAGCACCCACAACAACAGTAGCAGCAGCCACAGTCTGACCTTCGTCTCCTTGGTCTTTCCCCCGGTTCCCCTAACCGCCCGCCCATCGCTCCTCCTGTGCCTGACCCCGTTTACAGCCCGCTTTTCCCTCCCCCGGACTCCTTTCCGGATCACCTAGCTGCGCAGGTTGACTACGAGCTTCACTCACTCGACTTCTCCACAGCCTTCCTGCAGGGTAATCAGTATGAGCAGGTCTACCTCCGGTGCCCTCTAGGCTTCTTTGGGTCCTTCCTACCTGGGACCCCGTGGAGCCTACACTGCCCTGTCTACAGCCTTCGTAAGGCACCCTGTGAGTGGCACAACATGCTTCGCACCACATTGCTGAATCCTCTCTCTCGATTCGCACTGGTCAGAACCCGTTCTACATCCGAGTGTACACAGACGATCTTATATTTGCAGGTACACACTGGCCTTAGTGAAGGCCGAGTTACTCAGGAGGCCCACCTGAACGGACCTAGGGGAGCTGAGGCGCTTTTTGGGCTTGGAGATCTCACGTGATCGTACCACTCGCACGATCACACTCTCACAATTCCATATCGTGCAGCAGATCCCTAGAGATTCAGTCTCCAGTTCTCCTCAGCATGGCCCACCTCACTGCGTGTGGATCATAGGCTCTCTGCTCCTGTTCTGGCTAAGCCAACCAAGCCTAGTGGCCCATACGCAGAGCTGGTAGGGTGCCTGATGTACCTGATGACGTGCACTCGACCAGATCTAGCGTACCCTCTCATTCTCCTTGCTCGCTTTGTTGCGACAGGCAGGCACCGACCAATCCAATGGGCGGCTGCCAAGAGGGTGGCATGGTATCTGGCAAGTACATCAGGACTAGGGCTTGTATTAGGAGGACGGGAGCCTGTGGTGCTCTCTGGACACACAAACGTGTCATGGGCTAATGACTTGGAGACGCTCAGGTCCTCATAGGGCTACTGTTTTAGTTTCGATTCTGGTGATGTCTTGTGGAGGTACACTAGGTCGTCGTGTGTAGCCCAGTCCAGTTGTGAGGCAGAGATCTTCGATGGGGCCAACGGCCGCTCAGGAGCTCCGCTAGCTGTCGTTCTTGCTCACTGACTTAGGTGAGCAGGCTAGGTCTGCCCTGGTCCTGTTTGCTGACCACAGGGCCATAATCATCCTGTGTCAGGAGGCTCGAGTTGAGGGCAGGGTAAAGCATGTCTAGCTTCGGTACTTTCTGTTGCATGAGTTGCAGCAACGTGGTCAGGCTCGTGTAGTATAGTTGGCCTCAGAGGCCAACACTGCTGATAGCTTCACCAAGGCACTACCACATCGTAACCATCAGCGGTTCTATACACAGCTTGGTCTAGTCTCAGTAGGAACTCCGCTCCTTGTATCCTGATACATACTATACCCGCATGTACCGTAATCCCCCCTAATTAGCACTCATCGGATTTGAACTCTCGTGGGTTCTGTATCCGGATATGGGTGTTCAATAAAACCAGATTTGATAAGCACCCTGATTTTTCCTGAGAATATTTATATACCCCTCGACTACACCTGACATTCTACTGTAGTGCGCTATAGGAAGTTTTGTGGGTAACTTATACCGCAGGACCAAATCAAGCACACATGGTGGGAAAAAACATACCGCCAAGGGGATTCGAACGTGGACCACTCGCGTGAGTGCTACCAGCATAACCAATTGACAACGCGGCTCGACAAAATTCCCGGTTCCTTAGTCTGGTACTCTCTATTGCGTGTTTTGATTTCAACTGTAACACATCAAACCACTGCGAATCGTTCTTTTTTTTCTGTATAAAATAACATAGCCTGGGTCCATACTACTTCCACCCACTTAGAGCTCCTTCCGGCTATTTTTATTGTTTTTTTTTTAACATCCTCTGGTGCTACATACGGGTGATTACTGTACTTGCTATGATATACCTACATGTCTAGTTACACTTGCTGACTGACCTTGTGGCCTCTTGGCTTAGTGGTCAAACTAGTCGTGCTTCCCTAAGTTGTCTTGTTACCGTATTTGCCCTAATAGAAGTGTTAGAATACGAGAATGACTAGAAGCAAGGGTGAACAAGGGAAATATAGGGTTGGAGTTGTACCTCTAAGAACATTCACCTACAGTGGCAGAAACAATTGTCCACATGTTTAGCATATTTTTACATTTTGACGAGCTGTACACGGTGGCCATACACGTAGAGAGGAGCAGTTAGAGCACTCACTCAAATCTCCTAAAGCCAGAGTAGTATACTTCATGGTCCTTCAAGATGACAGCATTTAATAACAGCACATCCGGACAATTTGTACCGGGGACAGGCAGCAAACTAGTTACTAGCAAAACAAGTACCTAGTCAACCGACACTTGGCCTTGATCACCACCTACACCCTCCTATGCATGTTATCTACAAGGTTAGTGCAAACCTTTACAGGGATCTTCTCGCACTCTTCCTGGACCCACGCTTTTGCATAAGGGGGTGAGCACTAGGAAAATCGCGAAGTATTTGAACGTATGCAAGAGTACTGTGCATGATTTTATGTTGAATGTTATCTCTAAGACTAGCCATGCTGAGGTGTGGCCAAAGATGCCATTAGTCGATTGGTCTCGTCTTATCATGGATCGTCTTCATCGCACCGTTGTTGGTAAAAATTACGAGCAGAGTGGCGAAAAATTGCGTATCTGTCACGACACTTAGGGTAACATAGCACGGTTGACAGTGCATCCTTGCACTATTAGAATCATGCTAGGATCTGTATGTCTCTGAGCGGTGCAGCAGTCGAAGTAGTCATGCCTGTCCTCTAGGACGTCACTACCAAGGGCACGAGCAAACCCCACGGATGGAGGACAGACAGGGTCAGAGACCAGAGTGGTGGCATAGTAAAGGCAGTGGGTAGAGGCAAAGTCAGCGACAACAACGACAAGAGCGCCAAGACTCGAGACAGAAACAGAAGGGTCGGTAACGAGGGAGGCAAGGACCCGAGAAACAAGAGGAGGAGCAGCACTAAGGTAGTCAAACAGAGGGGGAGGCGCGATAGCGAGTGACGACGGAGGAGGGGAAGGCAGGAGGGAAGGACGAGACACGTGGGAACGAAGCAACATAGGGTGAGAATGCTGAAGAGAGACAGGACGAGCACGAGAGGGACGGCAAGACCAGACGTGAGACGGAGGCGTCGGGTCAGGAGACAGAGGAGGAGTAACCGGAGGGGAACGAGGTGGGAAACGGGCCGGGGACAAGTCCAGCAGAGGAAACACAGGGCCATGGACAGGAAGGGTAGGAGACGGCGGGGGATGCGCAGGCGAGCGGTCAGGGGAAGGAAGGCCGAGTAGGCGAAGGGCGGACACCGGCAGTGACTGCTGCTGCTGCTGCTTGACGCCGACACCTGGACCGCCAGCTGCACCACGACTACCTCCAGAACACTCCACTCCAGCACCCCCAGAACGAGAACCCTTTCCAGCACCGTTGCCACCTCCGAGCCTGCCAGGACAAGCCACGACAGGAACCCCAGGACTAGCACCCTCCTCAATGCCAGCACCCCCAGAGTCCACGAACGGCTACTGCTGCTGCGGCGGCGGCGGCTGTTGTGGCGGCGGCGGCGGCTGCTGCAGCGGCGGCGACTGCGACGGCGGAGGAGGAGATATCGGGGGAGAGAGAGGCAGCGAAAACTTTGCCACATGGCCACCAGAGTCAGCCGACTCCTCGACCGAGACAACCGGCGGGAGAGGAGTGACGTGAGACACAGCAGACGGAGTAGGACGGGGAGGAAGGGGAGAAGGGGCGACTGGGGGAGTGGGGACCAGAAACACGGGAGGGGAAACCGGGAGACCTTGGTGGGGAAAGTGGTGGTAAGGGGAGACAGACTCATCTAAAGTGGCGTCACGGGAGTGAAAGAAGCGCTGCGACGGCGGGTGGTAAAAGTGCTAGTCGGACGAGTCCAGGGGGAAATCGAGGAGGACACAGGGAACAGTGTGGGCAGTGAGCTTGTCCATGCCAGAGGCACGAACGTGAGCTAGGCAGCCCCAGACGTGGAACGTAGACGCGTCACTAGGGAACCCGGTCCAAAGAAGGGTCGGCGAAACATGCGGCCGCTGGGAGCGCGACCACAGGTTAAGCTGGTGAGCGGCGTAGTGAAAGGCGAACGGCCACAGAAAATGGGGTGCACCGGCATGAATCATGAAGGTACGAGCCACCTCCATGACCAAACCGATGCGTCGCTCAGCGACCCCATTCTGCTTCGGGGAGTCCGGTAGGGTGTACGACTGGGTGATGCCCTCCGCACGACAGAACTGTCCAAGACGACCAGAGGCGAACTCGCCGCCACGGTCGGAGTGGAGACACAGCACAGGAAGACCACGGTGGAGGCGCGCAACGATGACCCACGGGATAAGAACGTCAGGCACGTCGGCCTTCTGCTCTAGGGGAAACACCGTGGTGTAGCACGTGTAGATGTCAATGAGCACTAGAAAGTTGCGCTCTCGTTGCGGTCCAGGGACGGGGGCTGGGCCACAGACGTCTAGGTGCAGGGTCTAGAGGGGTGCGGTGGCACGACAAAGCGAAGAGTGAGGAGCACGGCGTAGCCAGCCCTCGACGCAGGGCGTGCACGGCGGCATAGGCGAGGGAGGGAGGGCAGGAAGTGATGCAGGAAGACCTAGGATGAGACCGTGCTGGGACATATGACGCAGACACGGGAGTGCGAGGTGACCTAGGCGGTGGTGCCACAGAAGCGACGGATGGGTAAGCGACCGACACGAGCACGCAGCGGTGACCTGAGAAGGCGCAGGACCCGGGGAGGACGGTCCACGTGGGGGGGAAGCAGTGTCCAGCGTAAAGAGGCTAGATACCGGATCCCGGGGGAACGTCGCAAGGGGGGCACCTGAGGCGGCCTCGGTATAGACGGCGTACTGCTCGTGACCCGGAAACGTAGTGGTGACACCGAAGTCTTGAAGACAGCCGACATCAACTAAGTTCCGAGAGAACGAGGGGGTGTGCAGGCCTATAAGGGAACCCGAGGGAACCGCTGGACAGGGAAGGGTAGTGTAGCTGCGAGCAACTACAGGACCAGGGGAGGGGTCAGCAATTGCGACAGCAGCAGGTGCGGCAACTGGCATAAGCGCAGCGTGGTCGCGGAAGAAACAAGCAGATGCACCGGAGTCCAGTGTGAAGGACAGCGAAGCGGTAGCAGCGGACGAAGGAGGAGCAAGGGTAGAACCTAGGCTAGACAAGCAAACGGTCCTACGCCTGACGCAGAAGGGGAGTCTGTACTACACGCACGTGCAACGCCTAAGCTAGAGAACACAAGGTAATAAGATCCGGACACACTAGAAGTGTCAGTATACAGAGAATGCAGGGGCATAACTAATCTGATCCATGTCTACGTCAAACACAGGCACACCGTGATGCAGCAGACTGGGCCAGTCAGGGAGAACTTGGGCTGGGCCGAAGCGGCGATGGAAGACGTCGTTGAGGCGGCGGATGCAGCGGGCGGTTGGGTGCGTGCGGCGGCACATAGTGCCACGGAGGGGCCCGTTCTATAGCTGGTACTAGCAGCCCACAGCACCGAAGCCGCCGGTAGACGCCGAGTTGCGAGGACCACCACCGCGGCCACCACCTCCAGGGGCTCCTGGCCACCTCGGCGGGAGGCGGGCCCACGGCTGCTGCTGCTCCTGTACACCTGCCCCAACCCCCTCGTCAGAACCACTATCTCCACCCCCACCACCTCCACCACCAGCACCACCACCACGCCCTCCCTTGGGGCCGCGGCGGCCCCGACGCTGTCGCTGCTGCTGCGGGAAGGCCACTGCTGCGGTCTCAATGGTAGGAGCAGCTGTAGCGACAGGGGCGGAAATGTCAGCGTACGTGCACTAGGAGGGAGCACAGCCCTGGATGATTGGGACCGCCGCAACACCGCTCGACTGAGCGATAGGCGCTGGCGAGTCTCTATCTTAGAAAGGGCAGTGACAAAGGTGGTCAAGGTGAGGTCACCAGGGTGCTGGCTAAGGAAGTGGTCATGGGCAGTGGCTAAGCGGCCAGGCAAGCACATGGCAATAAGGTAGAGGGTAGCACAGAACGGTGGGGGGAAGGCAGTGAGTTGGGCGACAGTGCTAGCAGCGCGGTAGCTAGTCTCTAGTGCATGGACGTGAGTAGTGAGGTCAGCGACAGTGGGGAAGGCGGAAAGATCGGGGAATAGTGTGGGGATGATCAAGCGGCCAGCGGAGGCGGAGGCTGGTGTGGAGTAGCGCGCAACTACGGCATCTAGAAAGTCCTTGGCATTCACGACGATAGTGAAGCGCGGACGCTCAGACAGGGGAAGCACATGACTAATGGCGAGCTGCGCTACAGCATCGTGAGAATCCCAGACAGCACGAGCAAGCGCAGCAGCAGCAAAGGCCTCAATTGTGACATGACTTTCAGAGGAGTGTACAGTGCAGTCGTCATAGCATTTCATATCTCAATGATACAGCACACGCTCATGTACTAACATTCTCAAAATGCCCATCGCTATGAAATGCCCAGAGTGTACAGTGCAGTCGTCATAGCATTTCATATCTCAATGATACAGTACATACTAACATATCTATAAGTTGACAAGAAGACCCATAGGTCGTGTCCAATACCTCCTAGGATTATTACACTGAGTTATGACTACGATTTCATGCATTTGCGCTCTTAAATCTCAAGATTACGAATCAACCTACATAACTACTGTAAGTTGTACGTCGATTCAGCTGGGTTTTGTTGGGATTTCACAATGTTTGTTTCGTAGAAATGAATAAATCTTCTGATTACAAGACCGAAGGTGGGTCTTATGCCATACCTATCCAAAATCCATGTCTTATAAACAGAGTACCCGTTTATAAGAAAACACCCGAATAATAGACCCTAGGGTCTTCTATTCTCCCGGATCTTCTATCCGCGTTTACTGTACCTTCACCAGAGGCTGGAGTAGTACCGTATTCCCCCGGATATACGCACCGCCAGCTAAAACGCACCATGGTGCGTATATCCCGAGGGGTGCCATATCAGGTGTGCCATCTACAGTATATGCACCTCCCCTCTCCCTATGATCTAATCCCTGCACGCACCCCCTTTTTCCGCGCAAGTATCTTGCGCTGACTAGGTTGACCACAAATTCGAGCTGAGATTCGGGTTGAGATTTCGTTTTATCACACAGAATCCATCATCTCGCCACCTCCTCACGTGAATTGTGGTCAACATTGCTATGCTGCCGTGCGATACGAGAGGAACGGACGGCCAGGATCGACCCGTCTTGCCTGCTCCCTAACAAAGTGCAGAGATCCTGCCTGGTTGGCGAGTCGATCTAGTCTCGGGAGATTTTTGAGGGGATGTTTGGGGTATTTGCGTTTGGGAGCTGTTGGAAATACCTCGAGGACTTAAGCGTTTCTGAAGTGTAACACTACACTCGAGGAAAGTCGTATCGAGTACGCGAGTCAACGGAGGTTACACGAGGAGGTTGGACGAAAGAATACGAAAGGACGAAGGGACTTGAAGGGTCGCAACCGGAGGTTGCGATTGACCGTTGCGACTGCAAGGGTGGTAACCGAAACGACAATCGAGTCGCTGTGCGACTCGATAACCATTCCTTCAACTGTATTCTACAAATGTTTTATTTCCTATTTTCTATATATTGCTGTATGCTTGTTTCTTTTCATCAATCACTTGCTCTCACATACTAGTGCAAGGGTTCAATTACTCAACACTTCCGCTGCACTACTCAAGCATCTTGTACAAATGGGACTTAGTCTCTGAAAAGATCCCAATGGCTTTTCTCAGCTCAACAGGAGCAAATCCATCCGAGTTGAAATTGTTTGAGCTACATTTTCATGCCTTTTGTATTTTCCTATAGAACCCTTTTAAACGCACTGTGCCATATAAAAAAAAATGAATAAACGCACCCCCCATTTTGATACTATAATCCCTAAACGCACCCAGGTGCGTATATCCAGGGGAATATGGTAATGCTGCCCTGCTTTGGTAAAACACTGCCCCTTGTTAAAACTCATCCACTAACCACTGAGCTAAACTGGCATGTTAAGTAGCAGATCAGTGCACTCACAACCCCCCAGGCAAAGAGGCATGTAGCCCTTCCCCAAGGATCTTAAGGGCAACTCCTGCAGGTTTCTCGACACCCCCCCCCCTCGTTGGGATAGGCGGAAGACACAAGTGCAGGGTCCTATTTTGCAGACAAAAACTGTCTGAACGTCTGATTTCAGACTAGGTTTTTTCGACTTTGTCTGATTTTCCAGACAAGGGATTTTTTTGTCTGATTAAGTTAGACAAGGCTTCAGAATTTGTCTGATTGTTTTGTCTAGTGTTTCACCTTGTCTGAAATCGACTTATATGGGGTTCCATCTGGGCCCTAGTGGATAACCCCATTACGCAGTAATCGGTCGTCACCACGTGTTGTGACTGGACACTTGGTTTCAGCGAAGTGTCCCAACCGATCGCCACTCTCCCTCAATTTCCGCTTCAGCTTTGCGAGACTGTTTCGAAACTAACGGGAGGACCTAAAAGGCCCTTTAAAGAGGTGGCGGGACTAAGGGGAATGCAAGCGGAGGATATCGAGTAACAAGATCTCAAATGTGTAGTAAAAAAGAAATGAAAGTGGATATTCTCATACTAATAATTTAAGCTCTGGTATTAAATGCTAGACAAACATTTTGATTTTGTCTGACATTCAGACAAGTATCAAAATTTTCAGACAAAAAACAGAACTCTTGTCTGATGGCGCAGACAAGGGATTTTTGAAAAGAGGACCTTGCACAAGTGCCTCCACAGCGCTTGCACTGGGAATTGAACCAAAGTCACCCGGCTCTGATACCATGTCAGAACTCAATCACTAAAAGGGCGTGGTAAGTGCGCCCATAACCCCCCAGGCAGATAGATGGCATGTAGCCCTTCCCCAAGGATCTCAAAGGCAACCCCAGCGGGTCTCTCGACCAGGCCTGTCGTTATCAGGGTATTTTACCCTGATTCCCTGATTTCACAGGGTATTTTTTTGGCCAACCCTTAATTTTCAGGGTTGGGTTTTTTTGAACCCTAACCTCTTCAGGGTTGTATGTCTGTGAACACTTAAAATTTCAGGGTTTGTGTTATACCAACACTGAGTTTTCAGGGAGTAACGCGTACGAACCCTGAATGCGACATCCATGCGGACCCTGAATTTCCTCGAAATGGCCCCCTTACGCGTGACGGGGCCCAGTCCATTGAACACGCCCAGCATGCGTCACGTGGGGAATCTGCACTCGGCAAGATTCCCGCCGTATACACGCTGTATGCTGCCATTACAGCAACATTTGCAACCGTCAACTGGCATTCGTGACTCAGCACGCAGCAGACGAGGACAGAATATGATGAGCGCGGCAATGTCAGCCTCTGTATGACATCACCCCGCCAATCATCTCTGTGCAGACGATGCCAGCGCAGGTGCGTTTCGCCGTTGACGGTATCGCCATGGCGATACGGGAACCTGGATGGGTTATGCACCATCCATGAAAATCGAGAGATGGGGCTTCTTGGTCCTCTTCCCGTCTTCTTCACCAGCTCCTCCTCCAACCCGGTTTTTTTCATTTCTTCACGTCACAGCTGCGAGATGCTCCAGTCTTCAATCTCCTCTAGTTTCGTCGCGCCGATTTCTCATTTTCAGCATATCCGCCGCTTCTAGCCATGGCGGATGTAGGGGACTCTGGTGAGTCTCCCACTGCCGACGATAGTTCTGAACTAGGTAGGGACCGCCCCGTGGAGGTCCGTAGATCCGCGCTAGACATCTTGCGGTCTCCCACCGCAGTCCTTACACCATCACAACCCGTATCTACTCCCGCCGCTCCCTATGTACCTCCGCCCGCTGTCGCTTCATCTAGCCGGGGCCCTTTGGTTCCAGACTGCGAGACAGCCACGACCGTGCGTTACACGGTCGAGTGTGCGTCGACAATTTCATCTGGGAAGAAAGTACGCGTCGGGAAGTACACCCAGAGCACGATAGTCCTCGGCGGGAAGCTACATAGACCGTCGCCGCCTCGCTCGTCGCCTGAACCTCATGCCCCTGGTATTCCAGAACCCGAGCCGCCGAAGCTCTCAAAGAAGGAACTCATCGAGCAGAAGTATCTCATGGCTGAGCACAAGTATAAGACCAGCTGGCTTCCTTTTTTCCCTTGGCTTCTGCTAACAAAAACGAAAGATGGTTACCCTGCTTTGAAGTGCAGTGTGTGCAAGGCTTTCGGCAAAGAGACAACACCGTACTCCAACAGCCGCGACGGGGCACGTGACCTGCAGACGCAAGCGATGCGGTTCCACGAACACACGACAGCCCACGAAGTAGCCGTCAAGCGTCAGATGGAGATCGCCGAAGAGATCGCCAGCACCCAGAGGCGCATGGAGAATTACGCGCGGATTGACATCGAAGGGAAGCGCGTCATGAGGCTCCTACGCTGCGTCGACTTCCTGTGCAAGTGTGATGCACCCATCAGCATGTACCCGAGGCTACTCCGCTTCATGGCCGAGCAGGAGACACCGGACATTCCGCTGCAGTCTTACGGAGTCTACCTGACAAGGTAATGCACTTATTCGAAGTACACCATGTCCTTTTTTTTTCAAAAAGGTCTAACCAACACCTTGTTGTCACTTCTGCTACTACAGGTATGGCTTCTGTCAGCTCGTCAGCAGCCTGGCAACCTACCTGCAGCGCCGACAAATGCAATACATTCTCGCCTCACCCTACCTCGGCATCAGCTGCGACGAGAGCACTGACCGTACTCGCGGTAAACATCTGATTGTTTATCTGACCTTCTTGCGGGCGCATCGTGTTGTGACTGAGTTTTTTGCACTCTTGACCGTCGAAAAGTGCGACGCCGCGTCACTCCTCGCCGTTCTTCTGGCTCACTTGCGAGCAACTGGCATCGATCTCTCCCGAATCACCGGCATGAGCACCGACGGCGCCTCTGTCATGGTCGGCCGAGACAACGGTCTCGTCGCCCGACTTCGCGAGCACATCCCCCATCTCGTCTCTTCGCACTGCATCGCCCACAGGTTTAACCACTTGTCATTTCAGTCGCTTAGGTGTCCTACAAGTGCTTGACTAAAATTCCCTTGTGTGCACCATGCAGGGAAGCCTTGGCGGTGAAGGACGCGGCCACTGCTTCTCCAGACTTCGACATGGTCGACCTTGTGATTCGGACTCTGGCCGATCTTCTGGGACGTTCATGTGTCTGGAGTCAACGCTTCAAGTACCTGCAGCGGGCAATACATAACACCAACCTTGAAGTGCAAGGAATTCACACCGTGCGCTGGCTTTCAAGGGGTGAGGCTGTGAGGCGCCTTTGTAAGGTCCTCGGCGCCGCTATCATTCTCTTCTATGAGTACGGGCATGAGCTGTATGAGGTGGTTATCTGTTACAAGTTCCAGTTTTGTCTTTTTTTCCTGGCGGACGTCCTCGGAGTGATGAATGAGCTCAACCTCAAATTCCAGAAGAGGGAGGTGAGCTTCTATCACCCTGCATGTAATTTTTGTCCCATGCATGCACGTTTGGAATCACCCTCTGACTCCACTCCGTCGTCTGTCACATCCACCAGGTCGATGTCACCGAAGTGACGAAGGACATCGACGAGGCGACAGGGGACCTCCGCCACCGCTACTTGGAGTGCGGAGAGGTGTTCGGCGGGGGTGTCGAAGGCACGTGGCTTTCGGCTTTCTTGGCGGTCTACGGGCGCGGAGGGGGCAAACGCGTAAAGGTGCGGGGCATCGACAAGGACGGCAACCCAGTCACGCACACCTACACCATGCACGAGAAGCAGATCGACGGGCATGCCTTCCGCAGCAAGTACCCCGATTGCGAGCGGCTCTGCGCGCAATTCGCGAAGGACACGATAAGCTTCCTGAAGACGAGGATGCTGGACCTGAACAATCTCGGCCCGACGAAGCTCTTCCGCGTGTCGAAGTGGCCCCGGATGAAGCAGCAGAGAGAGAAGAAGCTGAAGGAGTACCTACATGGCTGCAGTGCCTTGTTCGACAACAGGCTGACAGGCTTTTCCTTGCAAGCTGCGCAGAAGGAGCTGGTCACGTGGGCGCCACTGATGCTGAGCCACCATGCCGACGAAGGATTCCATCAAGGCCTGACGAACTACCTCGGCTCGACGGAGTCGACCTTGTGAGAGAGTGCTGCTCGAAGGACGATTATTGATTTTCCTTTTGGGCGGTTTCATTGTTTCCTTTATCAGTTGTTGTTTATCGATTGTTGACAAGCATTGCTAATGCACTGGTCTTGTTCCATGTACTCTATTCCCCCAACCCTTCTGGCAGGCGCTGGCCCAACCTCATGCGCTTGTGGCAGGCATGCGCTGTCCTGCCGCTTAGCACAGTGGAGTGTGAACGAGGCTTCTCGCGGCAGAACGTCATCAAGTCATGGGTGCGGGGCGCGTTGTGCAATGCGCGCCTCAGCGAGCTGATGGTCATTTCCCTGCTGCAGTACGAGACTGACTGGGACGAGGCCATTGGGTGCTGGCGCGAGAAGCTGAGGCGCCCTGCTAAGTCTGTTCTGTTTGCCGCAGCGGAGAGGAAGCGTAAGGCGAAGGCGATTGAGGGGGCAGAAGTGAGGGTGGAGGAGGAGGCAGTCCCCGACTACATGGGGGATTGGGCAGAGGATGAGGGAGAGGAGGAGGGGGGAGTGGGGGCAGTGGGGGGAGAGGCTCCTGAAGAGGAAGACAACCCCTTTCTGTCCGATGACGACGCAGAAGACGAAGTGAACATGGATGGCCCAGAATTTTAGTCAAGTGTAGCTAGTGGCATGGAATATTGTGAAGTCTAGACTAGATAGAGGACTTGTAGACTGGCGTGGCGTAGTGGTGCTTTTACTTAACTAGTAGCTGTACATTCCTAGTTGATTTTTTCCCAAGTACAATGCAACCCTGATTGTTGCAAGCCAACCCTGGAGGTTTCAGGGTTGTAAATTCCAGAACACTGAGAAATCAGGGAAGTCAAAATACCAACACTAGGCCCTCAGGGTAAAAAATTTTCCCCATTCGACAGCTCAGGGTGGTTTTTTTTGAAACGTCAGCCCTGCTCTCGACACCTCTACATAGGCTAGGGGGTGTGTCAACAAACATATTTGTATATCTAACCTAACTAGGACAGCTCTTAGAGGGGACAACACTTTGCATTTGTATCTCCCCTCCCCCTCTTCCTAGTCATCTTTTTTTTGCTATTCCAATAGTTATTCTGATCGTGACTAACCAGGCTGAAAACAACTTCATGGTAGATTTATGCGTATTGTGTGAGGCAAGCTGTGCTGTTACAGGGGGCAAAAGGGAGAGTGTTTGGTGCTATTATGGCTTCGGTGGTAAAAACAAAAGGCTTGTGGAAGTCTCCGTGCTGAAAATCAGCCTCAACGAACAGTGCCCGATAGCCCACCTGAGCATAGAAACGTGCAAAGAGGGAGAACGGGAGAAAGGGAGAAAGATGCCAGAAGGGGGAGGAAATCAACAGAGTTGAAAGAGGATGATTAAAGTGGTAACGCTTACCAATATTCCTGTTGGGAATTTGGGGGTCTGTTAGGTGCTCTACTTTGAGAAAGGCGCTGAGCACCCCAGTACATAGTTGGATGGGCATATAACACCCCATAGTATTGGAACTTCCAATTTGGAAGGGCGTATAACACCACAGAATATGACTGGAAGGGCATATTAGTATGACTGGAAGGGCATATAACACCAGAGAGTATGACTGGAAGGGCAAATAACACCAGAGAGCATGACTGGAAGGGCATATAACACCAGAGAGTATGACTGGAAGGGCATATAACACCAGAGAGTATGACTGGAAGGGCATATAACACCAGAGAGTATGACTGGAAGGGCATATAACACCAGAGAGTATGACTGGAAGGGCATATAATACCAGAGAGTATGACTGGAAGGGCATATAACACGAGAGAGTATGACTGGAAGGGCGTATAACACCAGAGAGTATGACTGGCCGTATAGCATCCAGACTATGTTTGGAAGGGCGTATAGCACCCCAGAATATGATTGGAAAGGTGTGTAGCACCCCAGTGTATGTTTGGAAGGGCGAATAACACCCCTGTATATGATTTTAGGATATAGCTTTTCTCGTTTTTAGTGTTCGGATAGAACACTCACTTTCAGAATGTGAGAAATCCCGGCTCAACATATTGTACCACACAAGGTGGAAAAATACGGGTTTTGTATTATACGGTTCGTTTTATACGGCCAAAAAAAAAAACGACCGTTTTTTTAATAAACATTTTTGGGCACCTTAAAAAAAACAAAAAAAAACAAAAAACAAAAAAACCTGCAGAAACAGGTTGCATCGTGGCTACGATGGTTTACTCAGGGCTAAGGGGGCTAACAAACAGTTCTACAGGTACATGTCTTGAATCTTTGTCCTCCTCCTCTGCCGTGTCTTCCCCCCCACTATCACCCTCACACCGTCTCAAAACATTAGCAACACTCACAAATGAAGTACCACGGTGCATCCAAAAGTGATTACAATTTAATTACAAAATTTTTTCCCCAGGTTTTGGCTGGTTAAAAAAATACAACCGTATTATACAACCGTTTTTTTACACCAACCCGAAAACGCATCTCAGGACCGTTTTAAACGGCAGAATAAAACGATTCTGTATTATACGGAAAAAAATAAAATACGACCGTTTTTTTGCACCTTGGTACCACAGTAGGCTTGAGCATCGGCCCAACTCGACCCAAGGTCGGGTTTGGGTCGGGTCGGGTCGGGTCAGGTCGGGTCGGCCTTTGCAGTTGGATGATCCGACCGACTTGGGTAATATACAGGTCGGGTCGGTCGGGTATTACCTGACCCGGGTTCGGGTCGGGTTGGAACGGGTCGGGTCGGCATAAGGACAGAAGTGTGTAATAAGCCGACCCGAGGGGTTGGGTCGACCCATTACAAATGTCAACCCGACCCAGGAAAAACTCAGGTTAAGGGCGGGTCTACCCGACCTGACCCGACCCTTTGCTCAACCCTAAACCCCAGTCACCTTCAGAAAAACATGGTACCCAAATTTCATCTCACGCTTCACTTCACTCACCTTGGGAATGTCTTGGATTGTGGAGCTGAAGTGCCAGAGGCCATCAGCTTGCACTGTAGGCGGTGTGACTGTATGCAGGAGGAAGGGGATGGGCTGGAAACAGAGCATGCCAAACTTCGCAATGTAGTTGGGCAGCAGACTCTTGAAAGGGATAATGCTGGAGGGGGAGAGGGCAGGAAGGATGGGAAGAAGAACAGTTACAAACGAGGTGTCTCAGAAGAAACATATGGAAAAGGCTTGACGATAACAACGCTGGAGAGGGGCCATGCCGGGAGACTGAACGCAAGAGAGCCACCCAGTTTTGGTTACATGTGAATGGAGAGGTCGCGAAAACAGTGGGAAGCAGAGGAGCTCACCAGGCAGATGCTACATGCAGACAGACTACTTACCAGGCACAGGACCACATACTCTCCACAAAAGAACAAAGAACCAAGTGACCGCACCAAGTTTATGATACTAGAAGTCAGACAAAAAGGGTTGATTTTAGCATAACTATTCTGCATTATCACTCACCATCCTTTGACCCCCTGCTTCACTAAAAACCGGAAGTCCCTTCTTCTACTGCCCAGAATGGTGCGCCCTGTCCTGGACGGAAGAACGGGAGAGGGGTAGGGGGACACACAGTTGAGTTGAGGCCTGGAAGGCACGCTGGACTTTTGAGGTGCCTGGAAAACCACTAGTCCCTTCGACTCATTCTGGGCAGAGGGGTGGGGGGAGACACGGTTGAGGCCTGTAAGGCGTGCCTAACTTTCCAGGTGCCTGGAAGACCGCTGGTCCCTTCAGCTACTGCCCAGAATGGTGCGCCCTGTCCTGAAAAGGCGAGGGAGGGTGTGAAGAGGTGGGTTGGGGGGGGGGTTGTTGAAGGGGGACCAAGTTGAGACCAAGAAGGTTCGACTAAACGCACTGAACGCAATTGGAGGCCAGCATAGCTGTGGTTGCAGCTGTGGCTGTGGCTGCGGCTGCTGCGGTTGCGGCTAGACCTACGGGTCCATGAGGGTACTGGCAACTGTGGTCCTTAGAGCCGCCACAAACAATGTTACTTCTGAGTGTGGCTGTGGTTGTGCCTACAGTCCATGATAGTTCTGCCATCCTTAGAGCCACCGCAAAAGCCCGTCTCAGGAGCTGTGCCTCAAGGTTGCACTTAAAAAGGGAAGTGGAGTCTAGATGGAATAGAAGGTCAACGCTACCCCGCCCCCTCCTTCCCAATCCCTGCCTCACCACGCTCTAACAGCCAATGGCTTCCTGTCTGACGTGGCATGGATGGTGAACGTGGACCAATCAAACCGCCACCTCAGCTGAGGCCAGTCGACAGCGGGCAGCTCCGGCACGCAGCCCCAAGGGGGGGTCTGCATGGCTGCTACAGCTGCTCCCTCTGCTGCTCCCACTGCTCCCGCAATTTCTGCTCCCCCCGCAGCTGCCTCTGCCTCTGGGAGACTAGACGAAGGGAACGTTGGTGAGCTGGTAGCAGGCGAATGTTGAGGGGCAGGTGAATGTTGAGGGGCAGGTGAACGTTGAGGGGCAGGTGAATGTTGAGGGGCAGGTGAATGCTGAGGGGCAGGTAAATCAGGAGAATTCTGGGGGTTGAGGGGGGATGGGGTGGTGGGGGTGGTGGGGCGGGCCCAGGTGAGGGAGGGGCGGGAGGAGGCGGGGAGAGAGGCACAGGAGGAGTTGGCGTGGAGGAGAGAGGAGAGGAAGGAGATGGACGCATCGTAGGCCTGCAACAGAAACGGGGGGAGGAGGGGGGAGGGGGAGGGAAGAGAAAAGTGGAGGGTAAAAAAACAAAATCGCTGAGGAGGGAGGCAAGCATTGTAGGCCTGCAGAAGGCTCACTTGCTCTCATTGCCTCAGTGGAAGAGTTGAACGAAGAACCAAACTGAAGTGAGTGGGCCATACCGATTGAAGAGGGAATTGTGAATGACCATGTGGCCGAACAGAAGTTTGCAACCACGATTGAGGCGGCAATGTGGGATGGGGAGGTGCATCAAAGCGGATGGGAGGTGAGAACGTGAAGAGTGCTGGATAATACCCATTGGGACATGTGGGCAAGGTGTGCAACCATGTTGAGGGGCTAGACCATATGCCATAGACCAAACCCAAGGGAACATGCACGTGTGTCGAGGTTTGCAAAGAACTCACGGCAATGATGGCGAATGGGAAGAGCGCTGAGCCATACCCATTGAAAAAGGGGAGGGCGCTGGACCGTGCGTATTGATATTGGGGAGGGCGCTGGACCGTGCGTATTGATATTGGGGAGGGCGCTGGACCGTGCGTATTGATATTGGGGAGGGCGCTGGACCGTACCTATTGATATTGGGGAGGGCGCTGGACCGTGCCTATTGATATTGGGGAGGGCGCTGGACCGTGCCTATTGATATTGGGGAGGGCGCTGGACCGTGCCTATTGATAATGGGGAGGGCGCTGGACCGTGCCTATTGATAATGGGGAGGGCGCTGGACCATGCCTATTGATAATGGGGAGGGCGCTGGACCATGCCTAATGATAATGGGGAGGGCGCTGGACCATGCCTATTGATAATGGGGAGGGCGCTGGACCGTGCCTAATGATATTGGGAAAAGCACAGAAGCAACGGCACTGCACCATACCCATTGGGACATTTGAATGGCATCATGCTCGAGGTTGGCAACGATCTTGAGAAATGTGGGTGGTGGAAGGTCCTTGAGGTAATAGTAGCTGGGGAGAGAATGGGGAGGTGCATCACAGCTGGAAGGTCCTTGAGGTAATAGTAGCTGGGGAGAGAAGGTGGAAAATGTGAGGAGCAAAGAATGAGCATGGAGCTGAGGCGCACATAAGTAAAGCACGGAAACACTACTAATGAAACACACTTGAGGCTACCAATCACAGGCACAGTGCACAGCAGCAGGGGGACGTTGTGTATGGAGACAGCTCAGCAGTAAAATAACCTCAAAGGAATGCTGAAAGTGTGCTGTACACGTGCTTCAAAAGAATGCCCTTATGTGCCACTAAAGAGAAAGCCCCTCCGCGCCACAAACAAAATGCGCTTATACGTCATAAGAGAGAGTGCCCTTACACACCTCACTTGAGAGAGTGCCCTTACATGCCACTCCGGAGGCTAATGGCCTATGTGTCACTGAAGGAGTTGAGTGTGCATGTGGATAAGGCGGAGGATGACCTCATATGTCACTTACGAGGATGCCCTAACGTGGCGCTTAACGTCCAAATCTCAAAATTCCTCAACCCGAGTTAACGAGAGGTATGTGGGCTGAGAAAACGCAAAACTATTGGGCGTGAAATTTAAGGGAGTGTGCTAAACTGGGCCGAACTGGGCGCAGTTTGACCCCTTCGAGTAATTTAAGACCAGGGCTTGAAGGGATGCCCTAACATGTCACTGAAGAGGATGTTGTAACATGTCGTTGAGGTGTCACTTAAGAGGTCATGATACATGCCCCGTGCCACAAAAGAGGTCATGATACATGACCCGTGCCCCGTGCCACTAAAGAGGTCATGATACATGCCCCGAGTCACTAAAGAGGTCATGACTTACGTACGTGCCCCGTGTCACCAAAACGGGACATGACTCACACGGCCTGTGTCACCAAAAGAGGTAATGACTTACGTGTCGTCCATGTAGCAGACCTCGTCATTTGAGGCAGAAATAAGCAGCTTGGGCATGGTCAGGCGGTCCCGGAAATTATAAGGGTCTGTGTAGCTCTAGTGATCAGAGCGAGGGGGGCGGGGACAACAAGGAAGGTGGGGAGGGAGTGGGAAAGAAGAGGAAGAGGGAATTAAGTGAAGGAGGAAAGGGGGCCAGGGGAATGGGGGGATGCCCTAACGTGGGAGGGCGAGCAATGTTGAAGGTGAGGATGCCTATGAACTTTATAGCTTTTAGGCATGAAATTTTTGTATGCGGTTGTGCTAACCAACCCAATGGATAACACCCTTTTCACGTCTGTATATTAGTCTCAGCCTGTCACAGGAAACAAGTATGACGTAGCTGCACACACCAGCATCAACCACACCAATATTCCCTCCCTCCCTACACTCACCAATATTCCCTCCCTCCCTACACTCACCAATATTCTTCGCTGCTGTGGCGATTCAGCATGCGAGTCGAGTTGTAGTCGGCATAGAACTTGGCCTGAATAGGCACGGCCCCCAGGGAAAAGGCACGGCCCCTAGGGAAAAGGCACGCCCCCCAGGGAATAGGCATGGCCCCTAGGGAATAGGCATGGTCCCCAGGGAATAGCAATGGCCCCTAGGGAATCTTAGAGAAAAATGCTGCAGCTGGTCCCCTCCCTCTGCTCAGCAGTATCGGGCACTTCTCTGCGGATTCCAACATGCTGGTCACCTTGTAGTCCAACATGCTGGTCACCTTGTAGTCCAACATGCTGGTCACCTTGCAGTCCAACATGCTGGTCACCTTGTAGTCCAACATGCTGGTCACCTTGTGGTCCAACATGCTGGTCACCTTGTAGTCCGCGGCAGGATAGGCAACAGCTCCAGTGGAGTCAATCAGATGCTGCACCCTGTGCCCTAACCAATCCGTCTGTCCGTCCGTCCGTCCCTCCCTCCCTCCCTCCCTCCCTCCCTCCCTCCCTCCCTCCCCTCACCAGGATTCTTCTCATCTGTGGCGAGTCCAGCACGCTGGTCACGTTGTAGTCCGCGTAGAAGCGGGCCAGAACGGGCATGGCGCCAGTGGAGTCGATCAGATGCTGAATGTTAGGCCCGAAGTTGATGAGATCGAAGCCGTAGGATATGAAGGCCACCACTCGCTGCGATCACACGAACAAAGATAACACATGAGGAGTGGAGTGCGAGAAAGAGGGATGAGAGGAGATGCGGTGTGAAGTGAACAAAGATAACACGTGAGGCAAGGTACAAAATACGGCCGTTTTTTTCATTTTCAGGCCGTATGGTACGGTACCTTACGATACGGCCGTTTAATTCGGAAAAAAACGATAGGTGTAATGTGGATTTTTTGTGTGCAAAAATACGGTCGTTTTTTACGACCGGTTTTTTAGTTCCATCATGTACATGTTTCAATCTCGAATTCGAAACACATTTCGATGGTTGAGTGTACACCCATCCGTCGGCAAATTTCAAGTCAATGAGTTCCCGAGGCGCGCGAGCGACACACAACCGAGCCGCGCATTTCAGGGATTTCGCGAAGCCCGTTGCGAAACATTTGTCCGTTTCGCAACGGGTCTCATAGATATTTCGGGCCCAGTAGCGTGCGTCGCGCATTTCGTGGCGCACACTACTGAGGCGCATTTCGATTTCGAAATCCCTCCCCTACCCACCCAATCTTGCCTTCAACTTTCCACCCAACACCTGCATGACGAAATACAAATACAGAGCACAAACAGAGAGGTAAGAATCAGAGTTTTTTGCAAGTAGAATTAGGTTCCTAAGTTCGCGCAGCCTCCTTTCAGGCTCTCCACCCCGTCGATTTCTAGAGTTCGATCATCCGCATCGCAACTATAGCCTTGTGCAAATAATCCTAGGTTCGCCCGCTCGCGTTTCAGCCATGCCCCGCACCCCGTCTAGTATGTGGGAGCATGTGACGAAATTATGTGACGAGCAAGGCATGACCGTCCGCGTCGAGTGCAACCATTGCCACATGAGCGTCACGGCAAATGCGACGCGGATCCGGGAGCATCTTTTCGGCACGCCGGCATCCAAATTCCGGAACATTGCTGAGTGCAAGTCTGAATTTGCGAAGAATCTCCGCGTCAACGGTCAAAGCTCGACGACCACGGCCATGGTCCGCGGATCAACAGCCACCGTCGGGGGACCGGCGGGCAAGCGCAGTCGCAACCGCGACATCCGTGGCATGGTGGACAAGGCGGGCCGCGATGCCCTCGATCTCCTATGGGCGACGGCCGTGGTGGAGAACGACTTGGCCTTTCGGATTTGCGCGTAAGTGTGCTTCAACCATGCGATGCGACGTTTGCTTCTACAACAGCCCCACTCCCCCTCTTCACCCTCGCCATCTCTACCATGCATCGCCATAAGTGTTTCTCCCCTTATTCGCCATAGTTAGTTCTTTTGCCATCCCCGCTCCCCCTTCGCCCCTCAAACAGCTCACCCTCCATGCAAGCGTTTGTCGAGGGCGTTGTGGCGTACGGCAAGGAGTACAACTTGCCGAGCGCCTACTCGGTCTCCCACCCGCTCCTCGCTAAGCTTAAGGCCGAGACCGAGACCCTCATGCAGCCCCTCAAGGACTCATGGGCCTCGACCGGTTGCTCCTTATCCGTGGACGGGTGGTCGGACCTGAAGAGCCGCGGTCTCGTTTGTATCATAGCCATGAACGACACCGCGCCCGTGGTGGTCGACGTAGTTGACACAAAGACGAACAAGAAAACGGGTGCCTACCTTGCAACACTCATTGGGGAGGCGATTTGCAAGGTGGGTCACACTCGCGTTGTCCAAGTGGTGATGGACAACGCGAGCAACAATAAGAGGGCGGCCCTGGACCTTGGGGATAGATATCCTTCTGTTTTTTTCACCAATTGTGCGGCACACTGCTTGGATCTCATGTTGGAAGACCTCGGGAGTATTGGTGTGATAAAGCGGGTCTTGCAACAAGCTCACGGGGTGGTCATGCTTGTGAAGACGAGCGCCACCGCGGTCAACCTCTTTCGAGAGGTGTATAGCGAGCTTGAGCTTGTCCGACCGGGTGCCACTCGGTTTGGTACCCAAGTCATCATGGTGCAGCGGTTTTTGGAGGTAAAGAAGCAATTGAAAAGCATGGTCATCTCCGAGGAGTGGTTGGATGTGCCCGCCGCGAAAACCAAGGAGGGGCAGCACATCGCCCAGGTTCTCCTCGATGAGGCATTTTGGGGCTCGGTGGAAGCGGTCCTGAAATTGATGACCCCGGTGTACGAGGTCCTTCGGGCAACGGACAAGCGGACTCACCTCATGGGGCGAATTTATGGGATGATGCTCGACGCCACCATGAAGACCAACTCAGCGGCCGAGGCTGCAGGTTTGTTTCCCACCCCCTTCCGCCCTCCAAACCTAGCATTGTCCTCACCTCCCCTTGACTCTCTTGGTTGACTGTCCAACCCTCCCAATACCCCCCACTCACTTGGCCCATTTATGCCTTGTGCTTGATAGGGCAGCCACATTTTTTGTGCGGCGGACGGGCTTGCTCTTGGCCAAGGACAAGGCCTCGTTCTTGGCCAAGGTAAGGCGGATTATAGCTCGGCGTTGGGACGCCCAGCTACATAACCCGTTGCATGCTGCTGGATATCTCCTTAACCCGGCCAATCAGTTTGCCGAGGAGGTTCGGGGCGACGACGAGATCGGGAAGGGGATGAAGAACGTGATTGACAAATAGGAGACGGATATGCAGCGCCGCACCCTCATCCACGCCCAACTCGCCCGCTTCCATTGTGGGGAGGGGAGCTTGGGGGGCAAGGATGCTCGGTGGGCAACTTCCGCGCTTGTGGAGAGCGGGAAGCTCTCCGAGGCAGAGTGGTGGACCATCTTTGGGGGGGAAGTCCGAGCGCTGCAGGATCTGGCGGTCCGGATTCTCTCCCAATCAACAACGGCGTCGGAGGTAGAGCGTGCATGGTCGGCATTCAGCCGGGTGCAGCGGCGAGATCGTAACCGGCTGAAATCCGCCACCATGATCGACGTCACAGTGGTGGCGTTCAGCCGGCGATCTAGAGCTGCATTTGACAGGAAGCAAGCGGCCCGAGACCGCCTTACGAACAACTCGGGGCGGGCATGGTGGAGGAAGGGAGAGCACCTCACCCCCCCCTTGCTGCAGAACAGGGGGAGGGAGAAGGGGTGGGGGAGGAGGAGGTGATGGAGGAAGAGGAGGGTGCTGAGGAGCGCACCATTGACTGGGCCTCCTTTGGGAGCAGCGGCGAGAAGAAGAAGCGCAAGAGGAAGGCAGGAAACGGGAAGGGGGGGAAGAAAAACAGCGGTTCCCATAAGGGGAAGGGTAAGCTTACCATGGGAGAGGAGGAACGGGCAGCAAAGAGTGCATGCAAAGGCAGACGCGAGGAGCAGGAGGAGGAGAGCCGCGGGCCATGGGATTTCAACGGGGCAGAGGGTGAGGGGGAGGGGGGGGGGGAGAGGGGGAGGAGGAGGACGACGAGGAGGACGACGAGGAGGAGGGGGAGGGGGAGGGGGAGGGGGAGGGGGAGGGAGAGGAGGAGGAGGACGACGACGATGACGACGAGGAGGCGTAGCGGTAGAAGGAAGAATAAGAGAACAGGAGTAGGAGGAGTGGGAGTGACAGGAGGGGCTGCATGAGGATGCATGGGAGGAGGAGTAGGAGTAGGAGGAGAAAAGTGGGAAGGGCAGGAGGGGCTGCATGGGGGTGCATGGTAGAGGAAGCCTAGTAGTATGAGTAGGGGGAGTAGGAGTTTGGGCAGTAGGAGGAGCTGGAGGGGCTACATGCGGGTGAGTGCATGGTAGGTGGAGGAGGAGGAGAGGAGGAGGAGGAGGACGGTCTTACCTCGTTTTAGGGACTTATCTTGGACGACGTTGCCACTAGCAGTCGTAGCTAGATGCCCCTTTTTGTTTAGGCAGTTAAAAAAAAAATCCTGCAACAAAAAATCCCTCTAACAAAAATTCGGCGTTTTTTTCCCAAAATCACCGAAAAAAACCATCGAAAAATACCATCGAAAAAAACGTCCTGCCGCAATTTTGCACCTTGACGTGAGGAGTGAGCGGCGAGAAAGAGGGGTGAGAGGGAGGAGCTGGAGTGTCAAGTGACATTAGTGCGGGCTGCATGCTGGACCCGAAGTTGATGAGATCTAAGAAGTACGATATGGAGGCCACCACTTGCTGCAAAGAATAAGGACATGCCATCAAACCGAGGATGGGAAGAATGAGCTGCGCTGCATGCTGCCAGGCTCCAGTAAAAGAAGAGCCCGGGAGGCTGGGGTTGCCTTTGAGTCAAGTCAGAAGCTGCATACCTCCAGTGGAAAGCAGAGCGTGCGGATCGGACCTGCCTCCTGATCACTTGCCTCCTATTCCCCTTCCTCCCAATCACCTGCCTCCTATTCATCTGCCTGCGAATCACTTGCCTGCTAATGACCTGCCTGCTAATCACCTGCCTGCTAATCACCAGCCGCTCGATCACCTGCCTTATCAAGCGCTGCAGAGAGCCATGCTGCGAGAGCTCGCTTGCTCACGCCTACAGCCAAAAACCCTTCCACCTGGCAGGAGAGAACAGCGGAATGCAAGGGACGCTGGGATGGGTGAAGCCGTGCATCGATTGGGCCAACTGTGCGGCTCATGCCCACCACCACAAACCCTTCCACCTGACAGGAGCGGAGCAGCAGAGTGAAGCAGGGATGGGGGAAAACGTGCATAGAATTGACAGCTTGTGCAGTTCACCGCCGTGGCAAAAACCATATCACCTGACTGACAGGGGATGACTCGGATGACTCACTTGGCCATGGGCAGGAAGCTACGTTGAAAAAATCGCTCATTCGGGCGTGCACTTTGCGATAAACCACACAATATGATGTGGTTTACCCCCCCCAAATCCCCAGTTTTCTCCGCCTGCCCACAAGGATTTTTACCTGCCTGACCATGCGGTTTTGAAGCGCATTTCCTACTCCCCCCTCCAGCGGATTGCGCTTAACTGCAAGCGTACAAACCACAAACCACGGATTTTCCAAATTAGGCAGGTAGGCCGGCCACTCGAGTGTGCTTTTCTCTCACCAGCGTGTGTGGCAGGGCACGAACAAGCCGACTTACCGGCACACATGACAGTAGCTCCCTGGCAGCTAGCTGCACGGCATCCATCCTCGAGTGACCGACTAGCATCCATGCTCCACAACGCGCATCCATTCGTTTGTGACTGCATGCATTCACTCGACTCACCGGCACGTGAGGCAGCAGCTCCCTGGCAGCCAGCTGCACGGCATCCATGCCTCGGATGACCGACTTGGCCATGGGCAGGAAGATGGGCCACTCGGGGGTGGTGGGGTCGTGAAAGGCCATGGCCAGGGTGACTGATGGGACATGGAAGGGGAGCGTGACTGATGGGACATGGAAGGGGAGCGTGACTGATGGGACATGGAAGGGGAGCGTGACTGTTGCGACATGGAAGGGGAGCGTGACTGTTGGAAGACTGAGCCGGCTAGAGACAAGCGCTAAGGGTGTGCACTCAAGACCTCACATTCTCTCGTGCTCCCACAGGAACTCATGCTCCCACAGGCTCTCATGCTCCCACGTGCTCTCATGCTCCCACATGCATGCATGCAGGGAGCTGCTCCTCTATCATGCCCTGACCTGACACTACTGCTCCCTGGTGAATTTGTTCGAGAAGTTTCCCTCTCATGAAATCATGCCCTCACATGCTCTCATGCCCTCACATGCTCTCATGCCCTCACATGCTCTCATGCCCTCACATGCTCTCATGCCCTCACATGCTCTCATGCCCTCACATGCTCTCATGCCCTCACATGCTCTCATGCCCTCACATGCACTCATGCCCCCATGCTCTGATGCCCTCTCGTGCACGCATGCCCTCACGTGCTCCCGTGCGCTCACATGCAGGGAGCTCCTCCTCTATCAAGCGTTGGCTGCTGACACCAGGAGGGCTGGAGTAGAAGCTGATGGGCATCATGGGTATTTCGTGGAGCATCACGCCGAGTATGCCCAGATCCACCACCATGCTGCATGTGGGGCATGAAAGAAGGGGTCGCCGTGAAAGAAGGGGTCGCCGTGAAAGAAGGGGTCGCCGTGAGAAGCGGGCAGAAGGAAGGAACAGAAGCTGATGGGCGCCGTTGCCTCTGCGTGGTGCATCACGCCTAGGATGCCCAGATCCACTAACATGCTGCAAAAGTGGGACATGGGAAAAGGGGTCAACATATTCATCTATCGCGGAGCTGATGGGCGTCATGGGCTCCTCCTGCAGAGGTGACTTTTGAGTCGACTCAAAAGTCACCTCATGGGCTTTTGAGTCGACTCAAAAGTCACCTCATGGGCTCCTGCGGCAGCATCACGCCCAGGAGTCCCACATCCGCCCGCCACCATGCAGCATGCTGGATGGACGGTTGGCTGGACCCTGAGCTCATGCCTATGGTGCATCATGACTCCCAGATAGCCTTGATTAACCACCAGACTGCGCCACCACACTGCCACACTCACACTCTAGCCCCCACGGAATATCTAACCGCTATGCACACTCTAACCCTCTGGAGAATGTAACCCCCACACACAGTCACTCACGGGGCAGCAACGCGGATGAAGACGTCGCTACTTTTGGGAACGCGGACGGCCCTCTCCCATCTGCGCGGGGTGTTCCACCCCGCCCCCACGAAGAACAGCACTAGACCCTTGCTGGCGTTCCGCATGTCGTCTGGCGCCTGATGGGAGAAAAGGTGGGGAGGCGTGGGAGGGGGAGGGCGAGTATGCCTAGCTGCTGTGGTCACTCCACCCAGCCTCAACGAAGAAGAGCATGCGGCCCTTGCTGGCCGTCAACGTTTCGTCTGGCGCCTGGCAGGAGATGAGGAGGGGCAAAGAGAGTCATATATGGATGATGACATTACTTTGGATGCCGAGATGAGCATGGATGGATTGGACTCGCAGTAGGTTGGAAGACAAAACTCCATTGCTTCATTCACTCGGAGGACGACTTCAGCTGATCCTTATGCTGACCAACTGTCGTGTAACATGCCTGAGATGTGAACGTGCACTTCCGCTGCGCCCTTCTGGTAACCTCGTTTTGACCCAGTGGGTAGCGTAGCGAGGCGTCATACTGGAATCAGAGCCTAGGGTTCGAATGTCAAGTGGTCAAATTTTCCACTAGATGCGAGAAATTGAATGTGGTAACCAGTTGCGAATCCAGCGAACAATCCTAGCCGCTGGCCTAGTCCACCAGCAAAGTCGCTGACTTGGGACTCCAGCGAAATCTGAAGTCCTTGTGGGGGCGGACTCCCTGAGCCAACGAGGACGTTGGCGCCAGAGGGGGACGAGAGTAACGTACGTGAGATGTGAACGTGTGATTCCGCTGCGCCCCTCTCGTGTTGACTTGACACATTGAGCGCGGTGTGGTGCGGCTATGCCTGCCAAGCACAGCATGGCTCTACTAGGCAGACACAAGGCCAGTCTGTCAGTACCCGTGCTCACAATAAGCGTCAGGTGGTGCCACCAAACGGATCTGTCTGTAACGGATTCGTTGAGCCACCGCAGGGTTGTCACCAGCAGCACATACCCCGTCCACCACCCCCCCCGCTCCTTGGCTCGCATGCGGTTACCCGTGTCCTCCCAGCTGTCAACAGCGGCACAGAGAGCAGTAGGGAGGGGAGAGGGCAGTCAGCAAGATGGTTTGTCACCAGCAGCACACTCCCCGTCCACCAGCCCCCTGGCTCCTTGGCTCGCATGCGGTTACCCGTTTAGTTTTCTTTTCTTCTCTTTTTTGTTAATAAGGAAACCATACATTATACAGACAATGTAGGGCAACCTCAGTTGCAAGTGTTTCGTGGGGGCCTAGGTATGATGCGGTTACTCGGGTCCTCCCAGCTGTGCACACACATATTGAACGATTAATACTACTACAACGAGTTAGTGCAATAGGGATGGACTTGTTTTTTGCTAAGAACAAAATGCAGCTTGCGACTGGCCTCACCTAAATTCCGCATCCGCGGTATAAACATATTCATCCAGCAACGTGCCGCTACAGTTCCGCCCCGTTTCGCACACGTTTGGAGGGAAAGAGGACGGTCCAACGGACCTTCCTCGACCGGAATCCCGGAAATAATCTCGAAAAAGCAGGCCGCGGGCGCTACTAGGCTGGACTTCGAAAAACGCAAAATAAGCGAAGACGGTAGCAGTAAGCGCCGCAGCAGCGACGAGTGGAAGCAGAATGCCGCCGCGACGGCTAAGATCCGCCTGAATGCTATGCCTTACTATTGAAATGCGGCTCGTAATACCAGACCCTGAGGGAGGCCGTGTGCCGGACATGATGAGCTGCGTGCTTACTGCTACCAGCTTAGTAGGTTTTTAACCTGCATCCCGTGGACCATAGCACCATAAGATCCTTGGGAGCACCACAGCGCGGAGTCGTCGCAGCGGCGACGTTCCAGTGGATTCAGGTAGTATGGAGAGCACTAGTACGTGTACCAGGCATTAATCTGCAAACCACAGACTGTACTGCGTCTCCCTGGGGTGCATTCCGCACCTGGACTGGTAATGCTGGTGACACATTCTCTCGCCCTCTGCTGCACCTTGCTAAGCTGGATGAAGGGCCCGACCTGCGGGGCGAGATACTGAGTGTTGGGGGATGCCCTCATGATGATTGGTTCATATCTGACGGACAACGCAAGCGAGGAAAACACGTGAATCAAAGTGACCAATTCGAATCTGCGAACGCAAACCTCCGCGATCGAGAAGAATGTCGAAAGCCAGGCAGGCAATGGTGCGACCAACGGGAGGCTGCCGAGGTGGTGTGGAAAAATAAGGGTCTGACCACGTCTCTGACGCGTGTCTGAAGGACCGGCCTGGAATAAAAACTCGTATTACTCCAGAAACCCATTATTCGTATAAGCCCTCGCAATGTGAAGTTCGATAAACAATAAAATCGTGCAAGGTATATGTATATGCAGTGCACTTCTTGTAGCTTGGTTCCTGATGTCCTTAGGAAAGCCAAATACCACATCACGTATGGGAGGACCTGCCTTAACCCACCTCGCCGTCTTCCGGCAAATAACAGAAGCCGTTTCTGCGAGCTACAGGAGAGGACAATCAGCCCCCACCCCACCCACGGCCGATTTTGCACTGCTACCTCTGGCTCTGCAGCAGCCCCCACCCCACCCACAGCCTCAAGGGGGGGGGGATGGGAGGGGGTCGGCTTGTACCCCATCGCCCTACCCAACTCTCACAGCTGCCCCAAAGCCGGCTGCCCGTCAGCAAAAGCAAGCTACCTACAGGAGGAACGAAAACGGGCCAGCAGCACCAAGCTACCTTTGCCCGGCACCAGCCCCCGCCCCACCCACGGCCTCAGCGGGGGGCGGAGGGGGCTTGTACCCCATCTTCCTGCCCAGCTCTGAGAGCTGCTCCACAAACTGGCTCCCTGCCAGCATCTCAGTCGTCCCATACACCACCGTGCGCACCCCCGCCGCCCCGCCCCCGGCCCCTGCTTTCCTCGCCATCTCCTGCAACCCCCCGTACTCCATATAGTTCCCTCCCCCAATCACGAACACTATCGCGTCCCTCACTGCCCCTCTGCTGCCCCCTGCTGCCGTGCTGCTGCTGCCCCCCTTGGGGGCCTTGGGGTCCAGGCAGAGAAAGGAATCTGTATCCTGCCCGGGGCGCCCTTCCATCAGAGCTTCAACTGCCCGGGTCAGCTGCAGCTGCCTGCCCCCAGCCAAAAGATTCTTTACACCTGCGGTCACGCGGGACAAACTCTGCCCAGCCAGCCGGCCGGCCCAATCCAGCAGATCGTCCTTGCTGCCCGCCATGCCCCCAACGCCCCCCCCTCCTCCTCCCCCACCCCCCGCCGCAGCCACCGCAGCAAAGCTGGAGTTGACCCGCTTCACCTGCTTGATATAATGCAGAGCGGCTAGATCCACCCCCTGCTCCCTCAGCGCCGCTTCAACCGCCTCCACATCCCCCGCACTCGCATTGTCCGTCGCCATCAGGTAGATAATCGCCAGGCGTAGCTTATCCTCCCTGGACCCCCGCTTCCGGAGTAAGTCGAGCATCGCCGCCCGGTCGGTGCTGCCCCGGGTGAGCAGGTCTTCCTCCATGGAGAAGTAGGCGTCGAGCGCACGCGACTTGATCTCCTCCAGGAGTGTGCCGCCGATGGTGACGTGCTTGTCGATGACGCGCTTGCGCTCCATCAGCTGTGGCACCGCGCTCATGGCGGCCGACAGCTGCTTGGTGCGCCCCATCAGGTCCTCGTCCTCTGCCTCGGAGAATGCATCGCCTGTGGGGGAGGCTGCGTTGACCTGTTCTTTGTCTTGGGTCCACTTCTTGAGTAACATGTCGACCTGAAGAGGGGGGAACAGGGGATGTTGGAGGGTTGGCAGTCAAGCGGGGTGCGAATGACCCGCTTTTTTATGACCCGCTTGCGCTCCATCAACTGCGGCACGGCGCTCATGGGAAACACATGTTTGTCGAAGACTTGCCTTCGCTCCATCGGATGTGGCGTGGCACGGCGCTGGGCTCACAGCCGCCTGAAAGGAAGGGGATGCAGGGGATCGGGGCGAAAGAGATATGAAAGAGATATGAAAGAGATATGAAAGAGATATGAAAGTATGGCACACCCCTCAAGGCTGCGCAGAGCTGCCTTCTGCACTTGATCAGGTCGCCGTCCTCCCCTGCCTCGGGAAAGGCGTCCCCTGTGGGGCTTGCTGCGTTGACCTTCTCCATGCCCTGCACCCACTTCTTTGGGAGCATGTCGACCTGGCGTAGGGGAGAAACGGGGGCGGGAAATTGAGACGCAAGGGCTCGAGAACAAAGGAATCAACCAAACAGTGCTGCACTTGCTCCTGGTCATGGACCCACTCGTTGAGTGGAGGGCCATTTCCACCTGGGGGAGCAGAGCGAGGTGAACGAAGGGACAGCAAGGAAGCAGGAGCGGAGGAGGGAGGCGAACCAAGGCACACTGGGGATTCAATTTCCCCACATGAATTCCAACCATGCCGAACCTTCATCCAGATCACAGCACTGCATTCAACCCCACTCCACCGCACTCACCGCCTCTGCCGCCTTAGGAAACGGCGACTCTGAATGCGCCACCCAGAAGCTATCCGAATCATCAAGCTCATAACTAGTCGCCTTGCCAGCACCGCCCCCACCAGCGCCCTTCAGCACCGGAGACAGCGGCCCGCTCCCGGCCCCCGCTCCTCCCCAGCGCCTCCCTTGTGGATGCTCACTCGGTTGAGCTTCATCCCCAGCACGTCGTGCACCAACGGCCGGTACGTCCACTCGTGCTGCACCCCCACCGCCAGCTCGAAGTTCCTATCCGCTATGAATAGCAACGGCCGCTGGAACAGCCCCAGAGCCCCCCCCACCCCCCTCCCCCTGCTCCACCCCCGCTCCCCCTCCCCCGACGCCACCGCTGCTGCTCCTGCTGCTAGCGCCCCAGCCGCTGCTTCCTTGAAGAGGTTGTTATGCGTGGCGAGGTGCGCCCTTAGCTTGGCGTCCAGCTGCCTGGCCACCATCTCAGCCGGCCCTCTCTCGGGGCACCGAATCACCGGCACCACCCCCAGCGTCACCAGCACGCAGAACAGCCCGTTAACAATACTCTCCACCGCCCCCTCCACGTCCTTATCCTTTGCCATTGGGTCGTTCAACCGCACATAACTCTCGGGCTGCCCGAGCGAAAACAACCCGTGGTCAAGACACACAAACTCGGAGTACTGGTCAAAGACCCGCGCCACGCGGTGCAGAGCGTTGGCTTTAAGAGTGCCCGCAGCCAGGTCCTCCAGGAGCAGGCGCGGCACGGAGGCGGTGAAGTTGAGGTGCATCTTGTCGTACGTGCCGCGGGTGGCGTCCTGGATGACCCGCTGGATATTGCCCGGGTGGCTTGTACGAAATAGACAGCTGGCACATCAGGAATGGGCTGGCGGTCGGCGTCGACCATCAGGTGCAGGGTGATGCCATGCTTTCGCAGATCGGACACCTGAGAGGAGGGGAGAGGGGAGGGGTGGCACAGAGGGGGCATGTCAGGGATGGGCTGCCTGCCGACTTCAACCATCAGGAATGGGCTGGCAGTCCGCGTCGACCATCAGGTGCAGGGTGGTGCCGTGCTTGCGCAGGTCAGAGACCTGAAGGGAGGGAGGTAGCAGAGGGGAGCACGAGTGGGGGCAGAGGGGTGGAGAGGGGGGAGGGGAGGGAAAGAGAAGGGGAGGGGAGGGAAAGAGAAGGGGAGGGGAGGGAAAGGGAGGGAAGGGGAACGCAGCAGGTGCACGGAGGCAGTGAAGTTGAGGAGCATATTGTTGTAGGCGACGCGGGTGGCGTCCTGAGTGTCCCGCTGGATGTTGCCCGGGTGGCCTGCAGGATGTAGACGGCCGGCATGCCGGGGATGGGCTGCCTGCCGGGGTGGCCGTGCTTGCGGAGGTCAGAGACCTCAAGGGAGGGCAGTGGAAGGGGAGAGAGGGAATCTGGATGACTTGCTGGATGTTGCCCGGAGCGGCCTGTACGAAGAAGACCGCTGGCACGCGAGGGATGGGCTGGCAATCGGCGGTCACCATGAGGTGCAGGGTGATGCCGTGCGTGCGCAGGTCAGATATCTGTAGGACGAACAAAGGGCGCGGAGGGAAAGAGGAAGTAGACGGCTGGCACGTTAGGGATGGGCTGGCTATCGGCGGCCAGCATCAAGTGGGGCGTGATGCCATGCGTTCGCAGATCGGATTCCTGAGAGGTGGAAGGTAAGGAAGGAGAGGGATGGATGTAGACCGCTTAGCGTACAGCAGTTGATGTCTCACCTTGAGCACCGAGCCTCGCCTTGAGCAGAGAAGAGATGAAGTGTGTGGAGTACTTGCCCAGCAGCACCTTGTGCTCGCCACCGACTGAAGCGGAAGATGAGGACTCGCCTTGTTACCTGAGCTCACCTCAAGACACCCAGGACTCACCTTTAGAAGTGGCGATATGAGGTCTCTGGAGGAATTGCCAAGCAGCAGCACCTTGTACATGCCACCTTCTGAAAGTAGATATGAGATAACACAATCACATTCGCTCTTTAATGCCACCTTCAGTAGCGGCGAAAGGAGGTCTCACCTTAAGCAGCGGCGAGATGAGGTCTCGGGAGTATTTATCCAGCAGCAGCACTTTGTACACGTCACCGTCTGACGTGGAAGGGCCGCCCATCGTGACTGTAACGGGGCTGTTGAGATTGAGCATGCGAATGATGGTGTCTGGTGTCGTGAAGGGTGGGGAGGGGTGAGGAGGGGTGAGGAGGGGTGAGGAGGGGTGGGTAAGGGTAAGCGATGGCAACAAGGCGAGGGGCATGTGATGGGGAGTGGCGTGCGGAGGTGTCTAGCGGCAGGCGGCGTTGTCCAGCGGCCGGTGATGGCCGAATGGCATGTATTGCTCGACTAAGAGAGCACGGAAGCACGCCACGGGGGATGCGAGCGGAACGATCGTTACTAGGTCACGATACCTACGAGGTTACGAGGTTACGACGTTACGAGGTTACGAGGTCACGAGGTCACGAGGTTACGAGGTTGCTATCGCTCGCCAGAATGAACCAACGATACGAACTATGGCCACGCGTGACTAATTCCCCCTAGCACAGCGTGAACCAACGATACCGTCTAATTATGGCCACGTGCAACTATTTCTACGTGTAGCGCAGCGTGAATCTGACTTTCGAGTCGACGCAAAAGTCACCTTGAACCAACGATACCGTCTAGCTATGGCAACTCATTCCACCTATCACAGCGTCAATCTGGCGACGGCAAGCATTGGCGAAACGCCACTCTCCAATCACGAGCCAGCGAAAAGTTTTCAATCAGCGCGACTCGGCAGGTGCGACTCACATCGAGTCCCCACTGCGATCTCTCACCTCTCAGTGAAATCCATGATGTGAACAAACCAAGAGCCCCCTTGCTCTCACCTCACAGTAAGGCCCATGTGAACAAACCAAGAGCCCCCTAGCTCTCACCTCACAGTAAGGCCCATGTGAACAAACCAAGAGCCCCCTAGCTCTCACCTCACAGTAAGGCCCATGTGAACAAACCATGTGAACAGCTCAGGAGCCCCCTAGCTCTCACCTCACAGTGAAATCCACGTGAACGGCCCAAGACCCCGCCACCCCTCACCTATCTGCTTCTGGCGCAGCGAGAGCGCCATGGCGACGCCTCTCTGCTGGCAAGCCCAAGGCCGAACAGAATCGAAGTCTAGAAAACCAGGACGCGGATATGCGCGGATTCTTGCAATACACTACGACGTGATGACTGTACGTATTGTAAGGACCGTAAGGACTGACGCGCGCCAAACACGCTCGCCGCTTCCCCTTCACTGATACTACAGGTCCGAGAATCAATGGCTGATCGGCTAATAGTGCTAAGCAATCCTTATCAATCGCCGATCGGAGCTCGTTATCAGCGCAGTCCTTTGAGAGACGCTCCTCCAGTTTCCGGAGCTCCTTCGCCCGGATGGGGAGATGGACGAAAGCGAGCGGAGAGCGAAAGCGAAGGAACCTAGGATACCAAGGAGCGACTCTCTGAAACGTTGGATCGAATAATAATCGGCAAATCCCGAGGAGAGTGTTCAGGAGTCACGAACGACGGAGATCCGAACAGAGTGGGTCTTGAAATTGCTTTCCCGCTAACGCACTCAACCGATAGGCCCGTGCCGTGAATCCGGTCAACTCTGACACTCCGCATTCGCGTTAGTAGAGTTCCCGGCGTTGAAATCCACATCAGGCACCACCAGTTCCAGCTCTCCTCTACTTCTATTTCAGTAAAGTCCCAAACGCAACAAACGTTTGCACATAAGGTATGGCTTTGGGGATGCTATGACTTTTTTCCACAAAAGAGGAAAAAAGAAAACTTGGCACCAAGTTCCACTCAAAGCATTCGGTAAGCATTGTGGCATTCCCATCTTTGCAGGCCGCAATTTAAAGGCAATTCTAGTATTACAAGACTACGTGAAGTGGGTCAAGCAAGTTGTGGTATTACATGGGGCAAAGGGAAGCGTGTTTGGCGCTATCATGGCTTCCGTGGTGAGAATGAAAGGTTTGTGGAAGGGCCCATGCCTGAAATCGGCTTCAATAAATAATGCTCGATAGCCCACCTGCGCAGGAGAGCATACGTGGAATGAAGACGGGATGACGGGGTTCAGAAGAAGCAAGCGAATGGGGAGAGGAAAAAGGCGGGGTGGGAAGAGGAAATTGTAACAACAAAGTGCTCCAAACATCCTGCGACTGTGGTGCTCCGTCCATTATTAAAACAAACACTCACATGGTGCTCTACAGCCCCATGAGCATTAACCTGAGCACCAAAATTCACTTCACTCACCTTGGGAATGTCTTGGATTGTGGAGCTGAAGTGCCAGAGGCCATCCCCTTGCGCTGTAGGCGGTGTGACTGGGTGCAGGAGGAACGGAATGGGCTGCATGCACAGTGTGCCAAACTTCGCCACATAGTCGGGAGGCGAACTCTTGAAGGGAACAGTGCTGAAGCGGGGGAGAGCAGGGAGAATGGAAGGAAAACGAGTACTGAGGAACCAGCGTGTAATGAGTCGATTTTTGAGTCGACTCATTACACACTGAGGAAACCTCAAGAAGAGATTGTTGACAGGAACAGCGCTGGAGAGCGGGCAGGCAGGGAGAATGAGGAGCCGGAGAAGGAATCTGTTGGAGTTGAATGGGGAGGTGAGGGTGGAAGATATGCCACTCATCAAGCATACATCGCTCACAGACAGACAGACCCCCTACCACGTACAAGAACTATTATGAGGCCCCTCAAAAAGATATACCACTCAGCAAACGTACATACATCACATACAAAAGACCCCTTACCAAGTACAACACCACATGCACATGACCCGCCTACCAAGTTCACAATACTGGAGACTAGACAGATTGTATACAAGAACAAAGACTTCTCTGCCATGCACTCACCACCCTGTGAGCCCCTGCTTCACTATGAACCGGAAATCCCTGCGCTTACTGCCAAGAATGGTGCGTCCCGTCCTGCCAGGGGAGAGAAAGCAGAGGCGAATGGAACGAGTTGAATGGAAGAGAGCTCTGACAGAGGCCAAAGAAGGAGGCTCTCGGTGCTCATGGCCAAAAACGGGGCGCCGTGTGCTGGCACGCAGGAGAGGGCCAAAAGGGATTCTGGAGGCGGTGGGCAAAAAAGGATGCACAGAGATGGGCTTGTGTTTTGTGGCACTGAGGTGGCTCACACACACCGACGTGGCTCTCACACACCGACGTGGCTTACACACACCGACGCGGCTCTCACACACCGACGTGGCTCACACACACCGACATGGCTCACACACACCGACGTGGCTCACACACACCGACGTGGCTCACACACACTGAGGTGGGCCTCCACCTTCCACTCCGACAGGCCCCTCTTCCCCCACTCTCTCCCTCTTTCCCCCCTCCCCCTCCCAATCCCTTTCCCCATCCACCTCACCGTCCCCCTTACCTCCCCCCTCCCACCCCCCCACCCCTTCTCTCACCACGCTCTAACAGCCAATGGCTTCCTGTCTGACGTGGCATGGATGGTAAACGTGGACCAATCAAACTGCCACCTCATCTGAGGCCAGTCAACAGCTGGCAGTCTGGGCACGCAGCCCCAAGGGGGGGTCTGCGCTGCTGCCACTGCTGCTCCCACCGCTGCCCCCACTGCTGCTGCCTCTGCCTCTGGGAGATCCGACGGATGTGAGTCGTGAGTGGAGGATGGGGTGGGGGTGGTGGGGGTGGTGGGGGTGGTGGGGCGGGCCCAGGTGAGGGAGGGCCGGGAGGAGGCGGGGAGAGAGGCACAGGAGGAGTTGGCGTGGAGGAGAGAGGAGAGGAAGGAGATGGACGCATCGTAGGCCTGCAGAGAGGGGGAGTCGGGAAGAGAGAAAGGGAGGGGGAAAGGGAATGGGAAAGGGAATGGGAAAGGGAGGGGGAAAGGGAATGGGAACGGGAGGGGGAAAGGGAATGGGAAAGGGAGGGAGAAAGGGAGGGGGAAAGGGAATGGGAAAGGGAGGGGGAAAGGGAGGGGGAAAGGGAGGGGGAAAGGGAGGGGGAAAGGGAGGGGGAAAGGGAGGGAGAAAGGAGGGGGAAAGGGAGGGGGAACGGGAGGGGGAAAGGGAGGGGGAACGGGAGGGGGAAGGGAGGGGGAAAGGGAGGGGGAAAGGGAGGGGGAAAGGGAGGGGGAAAGGGAGGGGGAAAGGGAGGGGGAACGGGAGGGGGAAGGGAGGGGAAAGGGAGGGGAACGGGAGGGGGAACGGGAGGGGGAACGGAGGGGAACGGGGGGGAAATGGAGGGGAAAAGGGAGGGGGAAAGGGAGGGGGAAAGGGAGGGGGAACGGGAGGGGGGACGGGAGGGGGAACGGGAGGGGGAACGGGAGGGGGAACAGGAGGGGGAAAGGGAGGGGGAAAGGGAGGGGGAAAGGGAGGGGGAACGGGAGGGGGAAAGGGAGGGGGAAAGGGAGGGGGAAAGGGAGGGGGAAAGGGAGGGGAAAGGGAGGGGAAAGGGAGGGGGAAAGGGAGGGGGAACGGGAGGAGGAACGGGAGGGGGAACGGGAGGGGGAACGGGAGGGGGAACGGGAGGGGGAAAGGGAGGGGGAAAGGGAGGGGGACCGGGAGGGGGAAAGGGAGGGGGAACGGGAGGAGGAACGGGAGGGGGAACGGGAGGGGGAACGGGAGGGGGAAGGCTGATGGAGGAGACGAATGAGATGCGAGGCACGGTGAGTGAGAAGCATACAAGGGAGGCTCATACAAGGACGCGAGTGTGCAGCACGGTTTAGAACGGAACGCGAGAAAGAAACGCATGACTCATGGAATCAGAAGGACAAGTAGAAGGACGAGGAGGTTGGAAGGAGATGGGAGTTTCACACACTGAATAGAACATACAAAAGCCTTAACCGAATCACATGGAAATCGAGTGAGACAACAGAAAATGGTTGCAGTGAAAGGGAACAGCGCTGGGCGATATCCTGCCCGATACCATGAGCAGGTGTGAAGGGACCAGCGAGCTAAGTAAGCCGTGAGAGAAAACTGTTGCACAATACCTGATGTATCAAGATTACTCGTAGCAGGAAGGGGGGGTTGGAAGGGGAGGTTGGAAGGGACGGCCCACCAACACCAAGCTGGCTGGGAAGCAACTCATCAAAGCTGCGAGTGGCAACCAGCCAAGTGGGCTAGTTGGCCCTCCATCACCTCTTGTAAGCCGGCCTTACCCAAGTGCGCCAGATTGCAACTTGGATGGAGCCCAACCAAACTACGTTGAGTTGGCCAACCGTGGCTGGGTTGGTGTACATTCATGGGGTGACTCAACCTTGCTTCATAGCATTGGGATACCTAACCAGGGCAATCTCCCAACGTACCAACTGGAACATATGGATGACGATGGTTGAAGCAACTGTCTTGGGGCGATGACGGGGGATGGACAAGTGCAGCGGCGTGCAGGACAGGAGAGCATGGGAAGGGCACTGGGCCACACGTACCCACTGGGCTACAAGTACCCACTGGGCCACACGTATCCACTGGGCCGCACGTACCCACTGGGCCGCACGTACCCACTGGGCCGCACGTACCCACTGGGCCGCACGTACCCACTGGGCCACACGTATCCACTGGGCCACACGTACCCACTGGGCTGCACGTACCCGCTGGGCTGCATGTACCCACTGGGGCGCACGTACCCACTTATGCATGGGCAGTCGAGGCGAGTAAAAACTCGACTCGATTGCTCGACTCGTTTTTTCCGAGTAACGAGTCGGCACCCCCTGGAAATTACTCGCCCCGAGTCGAGTCGAGTTAACTCGTCGAGTAAACGAGTACTCGACTGTTACTCGTCTCATTTGGGCGAGTAAAAATTACTCGCGAGCAACAACTCCGCGCGTGCACTGATATTCCTCACACATAGCATGCATGCCAAGTCATCTTGGGCTGGCCTAATGATTCAGACCCCTAAAATGCTCCCCTCCTAAACTGTGACTGTTCGGGGAGGGGGGGCAAAGAGCCCCGAGGCGAGTAAAGCTTGCCTCAGGGCGAGTAAAAATTACTCGCCCCGAGTAAAACGTTTACTCGGCCCAAAAACGAGTAAACGAGTCGGGTTCTTGGCAAAAAAACTCGACTCGAGTAATGCTCGACTCGCCTCCCAAGAGGGTCGAGTCAGAATTACTCGGAGCAAGTAATGCTCGACTCGCCTATTGCCCATGTTTATACCCACTGGGCCATAGGTACCCACTGGGCCGCACGTACCCACTGGGCCACACGTACCCACTGGGCCACACATACCCACTGGGCCACACATACCCACTGGGCCACACGTGTTGAAATATAATATTATATACAACATGCATGACTAGAATAGGAGGTGTAGACATTAAATTTATTGGGGGGAAGTTGGTTGGGATCACCAACCACAATTTGGTTGGTCAAGATTGGATTTGGCCTTGGTCCTTTAGTTGGCACTTTCCAACCAAATGGTCCCAAGGCTCCACCAATCCGCAACCACCACACCTTGGGGTTGCTTCCCCTCCAAGCTACCTCTCCCATTGGCCACTATTGTAGCCAATAGGAGTGCCTTCCGTTCCAACCATTCCTTGCTCCTTGGTTGTACTATAGAGCCTCTTGGCTCCCTTTCTAGTTAACACTTTCTCGCTAATGTTACTTCTCTCAACACGTACCCATTGGGACATCTGGATGACCATGTGGTCGAGGTTCGCAACGATCTTGAACAGCGTGGGCGCTGGGAGGTCCTGGAAATAGTAGTACCTGGCGCATCCAACCAGACGGGGGAGAGAATGGGAGTGTGAATCAGAAGGGGTGAGAGAATGGGCGTGTGAACCAGAAGGGGTGAGAGAATGGGCGTGTGAACCAGAAGGGGTGAGAGAATGGGCGTGTGAACCAGAAGAGGTGAGGGAATGGGCGTGTGAACCAGACGGGGTGAGAGAATGGGCGTGTGAAACAGAAGGGGTGTGAGAATGGGCGTGTGAACCAGACGGGGTGAGAGAATGGGCGTGTGAACCAGACGGGGTGAGAGAATGGGCGTGTGAAACAGAAGGGGTGTGAGAATGGGCGTGTGAACCAGACGGGGTGAGAGAATGGGCATGTGAACCAGACGGGGTGAGAGAATGGGCGTGTGAACCAGACGGGGTGAGAGAATGGGCGTGTGAACCAGATGGGGTGAGAGAATGGGCGTGTGAACCAGACGGGGTGAGAGAATGGGCGTGTGAACCAGTAGGGGTGAGAGAATGGGCTTGTAAACCAGAAGGGGTGAGAGAATGGGCGTGTGAACCAGAAGGGGTGAGAGAATGGGTGTGTGAACCAGAAGGGGTGAGAGAATGGGCGTGTGAATCAGAAGGGGTGAGAGAATGGGCGTGTGAACCAGAAGGGGTGAGAGAATGGGCGTGTGAACCAGAAGGGGTGAGAGAATGGGCGTGTGAACCAGAAGAGGTGAGGGAATGGGCGTGTGAACGAGACGGGGTGAGAGAATGGGCGTGTGAAACAGAAGGGGTGTGAGAATGGGCGTGTGAACCAGACGGGGTGAGAGAATGGGCGTGTGAACCAGACGGGGTGAGAGAATGGGCGTGTGAACCAGACGGGGTGAGAGAATGGGCGTGTGAACCAGACGGGGTGAGAGAATGGGCGTGTGAACCAGATGGGGTGAGAGAATGGGCGAGTGAACCAGACGGGGTGAGAGAATGGGCGTGTGAACCAGTAGGGGTGAGAGAATGGGCTTGTAAACCAGAAGGGGTGAGAGAATGGGCGTGTGACCCAGAAGGGGTGAGAGAATGGGTGTGTGAACCAGAAGGGGTGAGAGAATGGGCGTGTGAATCAGAAGGGGTGAGAGAATGGGCGTGTGAACCAGAAGGGGTGAGAGAATGGGCGTGTGAACCAGAAGGGGTGAGAGAATGGGCGTGTGAACCAGAAGAGGTGAGGGAATGGGCGTGTGAACCAGACGGGGTGAGAGAATGGGCGTGTGAAACAGAAGGGGTGTGAGAATGGGCGTGTGAACCAGACGGGGTGAGAGAATGGGCGTGTGAACCAGACGGGGTGAGAGAATGGGCGTGTGAACCAGACGGGGTGAGAGAATGGGCGTGTGAACCAGACGGGGTGAGAGAATGGGCGTGTGAACCAGATGGGGTGAGAGAATGGGCGTGTGAACCAGACGGGGTGAGAGAATGGGCGTGTGAACCAGTAGGGGTGAGAGAATGGGCTTGTAAACCAGAAGGGGTGAGAGAATGGGCGTGTGAACCAGAAGGGGTGAGAGAATGGGCGTGTGAACCAGACGGGGTGAGAGAATGGGTGTGTGAACCAGACGGGGTGAGAGAATGGGCGTGTGAACCAGAAGGGGTGAGAGAATGGGCGTGTGAACCAGAAGGGGTGAGAGAATGGGCGTGTGAACCAAAAAGGGTGAGAGAATGGGCGTGTGAACCAGAAGGGGTGAGAGGATCAAGGATGGGGCTCACGAGTCGTCCATGAAGAAGAACTCGTCGTTGGAGGCAGAAATCAGCAGCTTGGGCATGGTCAGTCGGTCCAGGAAGAAATACGGGTCCGTGTAGCTCTGGTGAGTGGAGAGGATGGGGAAGAGGGGGGAGGAGGGGAGTGGGAAAGAAGGGGAAGTGGGAAAGAAGGGGGAGTGGGAAAGAAGGGGGAGTGGGAAAGAAGACAAGAGTGCAGTACGACATGATGTACAAGCGCCCCCCCTTGGCATCTCACATGCTCGGACCACCTTTGTGGTCACTGTTGGTTAGGCAGCACACTGGCGAGCACTGGGCTGCCGCCAAGCATGTCCTGTGCTACATTTTCGACACCAAGGCCCATGCTTCTGCTCTTAACATTTGCTTCGAGCCTCTCTAGCTTCCGTGGCTCCCTTGTATGCTACACAGTACTTCCGTCATTTGACAATTGAACTGAATTCTTAGGCGCTACTCATAGTGCAATCGATCTGGAGAGACTCCCCCCACCCGCCGCTCACCATTACTCGGTGCAGCTGTGGCGAGTGGGGTTGTAGTCTTCTGCATAGGGCTTGCCCAGAATAAGCAGGATGCAGAAAGTCCAGCAGGTGCTGTATGCTGGGATTCAACCAACCCCCTACCTCCCTCCCTTCCTCCCTCCCTTCCTCCCTCCCTTTCTCCCACAATCCATCCTTCCATTTCTCCCTCCCTCCCTCCCTCCCTTCCTTCCTCAATCCATCCCTCCCTTCCTTCCTCAATCCATCCCTCCCTTCCTTCCTCAATCCATCCCTCCCTTTCTCCCTCAATCCATCCTTCTCTTTCTCCCTCCCTCCCTTCCTCCCTCCCTCCCTCCCTCCCTCCCTCCCTCCCTCCCTCCCTCCCTCCCTCCCTCCCTCCCTCCCTCCCTCCCTCCCTCCCTCCCTTCCTCCCGCAATCCATCCTTCCCTTTCTCCCTCCTTGCCTCCCTCCCTTCCTTCCTCAATCCATCCCTCCTTCCTTCCTCAATCCATCCCTCCCTTTCTCCCTCAATCCATCCTTCCCTTTCTCCCTCCCTCCCTTCCTCCCTCCCTCCCTCCCTCCCTCCCTCCCTCCCTTCCTCCCGCAATCCATCCTTCCCTTTCTCCCTCCTTGCCTCCCTCCCTTCCTTCCTCAATCCATCCCTCCCTCCCTCCCACCCTTTCTCCCTCAATCCTTCCCTCCTCACTTCCTCCCTCTTCTCCCCCCCCACCCGCTCACCATGACTCGCTGCAGCTGTGGCGAGTGCAGCATGCCAATGACGCCATAGTCCACAAGGAACTTGCCCAGCACAGGCATGCCTCCCAAGGAGTCCAGCACATGCTGCATGTTGGTCGGAAAGTTGATGAGGTCGTAGCCGTAGGATATGAAGGCAACCACTCGCTGCGATCACAGGCACAAACAAAGACAATGTCAGGAGTGGAGTGCGATGAATAGGGGAGAGAGGGAGTGGAGTGCGAGGAATAGGGGAGAGAGGGAGTGGAGTGCGAGGAATAGGGGAGAGAGGGAGGAAGCTCTGTGTGCGAAGAAAGCATGCACATATTATTGGCCTCAAAGTTAATGAAATTGCAACCGAAGGATACACAATCCACCCACGGATGGCAACAGAGATATGATGTGCACGGCAAAAGCAGATGCTCAAATAAGCACCTGCCTATAAAACAGGGCGCACATACACATAATCACCTGGCCCATTTGCACATCTATGAAATCACCTACCTTATCAAGTGCAGCAGAAAGCCAAGCCATGTATGCTCGCTTGCTCACACCTATCGCCACAAACCCTTCCACCTGGCGGGGGATGAACACGGAATGAGAGGGATGCAGGGATCAGTGGGAATTGCCTCGGATGACAGACTTGCATCCATGTCCCTCAATACGCACCAATGCATGTGTGGATGAATGCATGCATGCACACATCTCACCGGCACATGCGGCAGCAGCTCTCTAACTGCCAGCTGCACGGCATCCATGCCTCGAATGACAGACTTGGCCATGGGCATGTAGATGGGCCACTCGGGGGTGCTGGGGTCGTGAATGGCCATGGCGAGGGAGACTGTGATGCACACGGAGTGAAAGATTAGGGGAAAGAGGGGCGGGTAGGGGGGGAGTGGGGGGATGGGCTGGAAGACAGGCCACTCGAGGGAAGTGGGGTCGTGGAGGGCCATGGCAGGGTGACTGGCGAGAGAGAGAGAAGAGGCAGGGGGTTGGGAAAGAGGGGGTTGCAAAAGAGGGGGTGGGATGGGACAGGGGGTTGAGGAGATGGGCATATAGGCAGGCCACTTTGGTGTGCATATAGGCAGACCACTTTGATGCAGGTCATCAAATGCCATGACTGTGGTTGGAAGACGAGGGGGATGGGATGGGAATGGTGTGAGCAGCACAGTACAGCCAATGTACAAGTTGGTCCATGGTGGTTATTGCAAACCAAGTGCAGAGACATACATGCATGCAATGCTGCAGGCCCGATGGGCGTTTTCTCAAACTTGTTCTACCAGGCCGTGATGCTGACGCCAGGAGGAATGCATACTCACTATGAACCAACTCGCTTACACGCTGTGATCTCCTCTTCTAAAAGCTCTTTGCTTCTGCTGCTGCTGATGCCAGGCGGGCTGGAGTAGAAGCTGATGGGCATCATGGGCACCTGGTGCAGCATCACGCCTAGGATGCCGAGGTCCACCACCAGGCTGCATGTGGGACATGCGAGGGAAAAGGGCAAGGGCGCAACACATGAGGTGGAACGGTAAGGAGTAGCAGCTGATGGGCATCACGGGCTTAGGATCAGCATGCCCTGGGAAGGGTTGAGCAAAATACCCGCGCGGGGCGGGTACCCGGACCCGGACCCGGATCCGCTTTTAGGGTGGGTCGGGTATCAGGATTCCCGAATATTACCCGGCAGGTCGGGTCCGGGTTACCCAGGCAGGTATTCGATACCCGTTGCCCGAAATCTTAGCCGACATGTCGGGTAACGGGTACCCGACCCGCCGGGTATTGAATACCCGACTTCGGGTACCGCCCCTCTCATGCTGGCAAAAACGCTACCCGACCCAGTTTAGGTTGTTATTTAAAGACCACGCTGTCGACGCCCACCCGGGGCGGGGGGGGCATCATGACAAACACACCAATGGCAACAGAGGGTAAAACAGAGGTTGTTCAGGCATTTTTTCATGGGCGGGTAGCTAAGTGGAGAAATACGCTTGGGCAGCCTAGCGTATTGCGTACATACGCTAGCGTATAATACGAATACGCTGTACGCTAGCTAGGTACGCAATACGCTAGCGTATTTCTTGGCGGGCAGCCCGGCAAGAAATACGCAAAAAACGATGCGACAAATTTGCGACATGACGAAACCCCACAGGGATTTCGCCATGTCGCAAACCGAAATTTGGCTTTTCAAATCGTCAACCCAACCCCTTCGCCCCTCCCAACCACACAGCATCCCACCCAATCTGCGACTTCCAAGCAACACCCAAAGAAATCTCCTTCCTCTCCCTCTCTACTCTACTCCAGCAGGGTTCAGCGCAGTGCACTCCTACGACGAAATCAGGGTACAAGTAAACTGGCGCGCTAACTTCAGTCATTTCTACTTCCAAGCTAGCGCGACTAGCTAGCTGGTTTTTTAGCGACTGTTGCTATGTCGAACCCTCCACCTAGTCCTGGTTCCCACGGAACCGACGCGGGAACCTCCTGTGCTGCGTCTTCCTCTGACGAGCTCCTGGAGAACTCCACCCACGCTATCTTTAAGCATTTCAAGTTTAAGCATAAGGAGCACGGCAAGCAGCAAAAGTATTGGTGCAAGTACTGCCCCGTATCCTTTACCGGGACGGCCTACCGCTGCGCACAGCACATCACTAGTTGGGATGGTATGCGTAGGCGCGAGGTTCGGAAATGCGAGGAGGTAGGGAAGGAGGAGCAGGCTGCCGTCCGCGCGTTCCAAACCGCCAAAGTGCTCGCGAGGGAGGAGGCGCATAGGGCGGAGGAGTCGGCCCTCGACGCCGTTAGTGGTCGGGGAAAGCGGAAGATCACCGATTGCCTGTCCGATGACGCCCAAGCGGCCAAGGCGGCGGCGGACGAGGCTATTTGCCTCCTCTTTGCCGGCCTCCGCCTTCCCGAGCGCCATGCCGACCACCCGCTTTGGCGCAACGCCGTCCGGTCCATCGCGCGCGCGGGGACCAGCTATGTGCCTCCAAAGCGCGACTACGTGGGTGGTGCCGGCTTGCAGCTATGCCGCAAGCGGATTGACGAGGGATTAACGGGCGTCATGTCGAGCTGGAAGCGCCACGGCGTGACGATTGCCAGCGACATGATGACCGACAAGTGTGGCAGGCCGCAGGCGAATGTGATGCTGGTCAATGACACCGGTGCAGTGTTCGTCGAGAGTATTGACTGCAAGATGGAGAAAAAGACCGGGGGATACATCGCCCGGCTCCTCCGGCCCATCCTGCAAAAGGTTGGGGTCGAGAACATCGTGGCATTCTGCACCGATGGCGGCAGCAACTACCACAGCGCCTGCCGGCTCCTCATTGCAGAGAATCCGCGCATCGAGCATGTGCCGTGTGCGACGCACGTGCTCGACCTCCTTATGGAGGATGTGGGACGGCAGGCTTGGGCCAAGGAGGTAGTGGGGCGGGCGAGCGAGCTCATCAACTACACCCGCAGCCACCATTGGACCCGACAGTATCTCAGGGGTGTGGACGGAGGGAAGGGGCTGCAGATGCTGAGGCCGGCGGGGACCAGGTTTGGGACGCAGCACATTGCTGTGTCCCGCCTGGTGGAGTTGCGGTCAACGCTGGTGACCATGGTGCTCTGCGATGCATGGAAGGCGGAGTGGGCGGTGGGCCCAAAGAAGGCAGCTGCAGAGACATTCCACGACCAGATCATGGATAAGGACTGGTGGCCAGCGGCTGAGCTCTTCAAGAGGCTGCTCCTGCTCCCGTTCAAGGCCATGAGGGCGACGGATTCGGCAACGAAAGGGATGATGGGCCGCATCTATGAGCTGATGCTTGAGCTCACTGTGAATGTGGCAGAACTGCTGAAGGAGGAGGGGGATGGGGTGCTGAGTGCGGGAGACAAGAAGGGCGTCAATGAGATTGTGAAGCGGCGTTGGGATGAGAGTATGGCTTGCCCACTGCACGTGGTCGGGCGGATTCTTAACCCGGTCAACCAGGAGGAGCGGATTTTTGGGCCGGACACGGAGTGCACCAATGTGTTCAAAGCTTTCATTGCCCGCCACTATGGCGGGGTGATGATTCCCCAGAGGGATGGCCTGCCCAAGCGTGCCACACTCCTCCTGCAGGAAGGGTTGGCCGCCTTTCTGAAGTTGAGGGGCAGCTTCGGCACGGCTGAGGCCATCAGTGACCGGAAGTTGGTGAAGGAAGTAAGCTATTCCATGGAGGCGTGGTGGGAGTGGCACGGCACTGACCACCCCTTGCTCATGGCCCTTGCTTGCCGTGTGCTAACTCAGCCGGTGTCTGCATCCAGCTGCGAGCGCAACTGGGCGGTGTGGGATACTGTCCACACCGCCCGACGCAACCGGCTGGGTTCAGAAAAGTGCAAGGATCTGGTTTACGTTGCGCACAACTGGAAGGTTGTGCACAACTGGCACATGGCCGACGAGGGGGCGGGGGTGGTGTCCGGTAACATCCCGGACGCCCCCGTCCCTGCGGGGTACAGGGTGGATCGGGAGGAGGAGGATGAGGAGGGCGAAGATGAGGAGCTGCTGGACGAGTACCTGTAGAGCAGAGCAGGAGAGGGTTAGGCGGGCGGTTTGGGGGAGGCTTACCTGAGATGGGTGGTTGGCTGGTTGTTGGAGTTTGGAACCCTTGACATGCCCTTGGTGGCTTGAACTATTTATTAATTACCATGCTAAATGATGCCACATTTGGTGGGGGGAATTTGGTGCTCTGAACCCCCCCTCTTCCCTCCCCAAACAGGTTTTTTTTACCCCTGCCCGAGTTGTTTTTATACCTGCCCGCCAGAGCGTATTTCCTAGCGTATCCAATCCCATAATGAAGCGTACAGCGTATATACGCTAGCGTATAATACGCTTGCGTATAATACGCTGTACGCGTATTTCTCCACTTAGGCGGGTAGCAATACCCGCTTTTAGCCTAAACCGGGTCGGGTATACCCGGATCCGCCTGGCGGATATTATGTTACCTGCCATTAAGGGCCGGATCGGGGTAATGGTCCTGGGGGTATTACCCGACCCGGACCCGACCCGAAAATACCCGACCCGAGGCCGGGTATGGCAAAACCGGGTCGGGTCGGGTATTTACCTGGTTTTGCTCATCCCACTGGGAGTTCCCACCTGAAGGAACTTCGTCACTACTTAGTGCCTTGGAGAGTTAACTGTCACTCAACAGCTGCACGCACACCCACTCACGGCACAGCAAGGCGGATGAAGTTGCAAGTCGTCTTCGGCACGTAGCAAGTAGCAACGCACCACCAGCTCCTTCGTGGCATGCACCCACCCACTCATGGCGCAGCAGGGCGGATGACAACGTCAGCCTTCTTTGGCACGTGGCAGCTGCGTAGCTCTATGTCGTTGGCAGCTCCACCCAGCCACAGAAGTGGAAGGAACAGTGACTCAAACCCACACTGCCACTCCAACCCCCATACGCACACGCACACACACTCACGGCGCAAAAAGGTGGATGAAGACGTCATTCTTTCTTGGCACGTGGTAACCGGACGTCTCTCTGCCAGGGTCGCTCCACCCAGCTTAGATGAGAAGGCAACAACCACGTTACGTAAGGCCAGAGCGACAGACACAAACACACCAACTCACTCACGGCGCAGCAAGGCGGATGAAGACGTCTGTCTTTTTCGGCACGTAGTAGTGGTCCACACCTGTGACGTGCACGTCCCGGCCAGCTCCGATGAAGAAGAGCACGAGGCCCCTGCTGGCGCTCGGCATGTCGTCTGGCGCCTGTCAAAAGAAGATAGGGCGAAGAAAATGGGCAAAGAATATGATCTTTACGCACTCAACGGAGTAGGAATCACAGTGATTATTGATTCGATAAACACACAGCATGATGAAACCCACATACTCTTGGGCTAAAGAACCGCTTGCTCCAAAAGCCAAGGCGTACGAATAATCATAATCTAGTTTAACACATGTGCTCACAATAAGCGTTAGGTAATGCCACCAAACGGATTTGTCTGTAACGGATTCGTTGAGCCATCTGTGGGCTGTCACCCGCAGCACATACCCCGTCCACCAGCCCCCCGGCTCCTTCGCCCGCATGCGGTTACCCGTGTCCTTCCACCTGCAAGCGGTAAACGGGAGGGTAAGAGGGAGGAGAAGCAAGATGAGCTGGTGATAACGACACTGCTGTGGAGCCACCGGTGAGTTGTCACCAGCAGCACATACCCCGTCCACCACCCCCCTTGGCTCTTGGCGCCTTGACTCAGGTCCCGTGTCCTTCCAACTGCACGCGGTAAACGGGGAGCGTAAGAGGGAGGAGAAGAGGGGCTGTTTCGCTTACATGACGGCAAACGGCTGTAGCAGCTGCAACGGCTGAAAACTCACCCGAATTCCGCATCCGCAGTGTAAACATATCGATCCAAAGGTGTACCATGACATTTCCTCGACGTCTCGCAGCCGCTTTGCGGGAAAAGGGAGGATTGGGACGACGCTACAGTACTATTAGCCGGAAGCAGGATTGGTCGGAGCTCGAAAAAGGCCAAGTAAGCGACGGTGAGGGCGATGACGAGAGGCAGAAAGCGACGACTAAGAGCCGACTGAAGATGCCTGACGATGGCAGCAGCGCCTGATACGTGTGTACGCGACATAATGAGTTGTTCGTTAAGGATAGTAAACGCTCCTACAGAACTGCTTAATGCAGGTTAGAAAAAGCCGCATTATAAACTCGTCGTTTTTGCTAAGATTCAGAATGCATAGTATACAAGCTCAAGCCTACTCTACATATTTGACGACCGCATTGTGTCGCTTCAGGCGAAAATCCAATGCAGAAGTGTGACACTGATTCCGGATTTCAACTTGCATACTGAAAAGGACTCTCAATTTTGATTTTCCTTTTTTCCCAGGCGAGATACTGCCGTGCACGCAGTCCACCGCGACAGCGCATCACAACCTCCCATGACTACTACTCTGGAACGCCTTAGCTGCTAAGCCTAGCCTAGCCTAGCCGCCTTACTCGGAAAAAAGTACAGCGCTCGGAAGGAATTTTTTTACTGGAACTAAGAAGGAATCTGCGGCTGGAATGGTGGTCCGGAGTAGGGCGTATTGTTTGCGATGGTCCAGAATCAAGGTACAGACCCATATTGGCACGAGGTGAAGGCCTGGTAACCGGAGCTCCACTTGTTCGACACGAAGTTGATACCGAAGCCGTACCTCGAGGGTACACTGAACAGTTTCGAATTCGACAAGCGTGACGGAAATCCGAAGACTTCGATGGACTTGGGTTTGGGATTTCTTCCGCCCTCCAAAGGTGATACAAGCAAAATTGGAACTTATGACACTTTCATGCATGCTAAGTGCATTGTGCAAAATTAATGAAGAACACGGGACCTGTATAAAAACGATCTGTATGGTTATCCCACGTGTGAATAGCAGGTGCACTTGCCGTCTATCTCATCACACCCAACGTATTTGCCATTTATTGTTGCCAGGCTGTCAAGGCGAGAACAGACGCTTATTTGAGGCTAAAAGGGCTTCAATAACACAAGGGATCCCTTCATTGCAGATTGCAAAACCAGCTTGCAATTATGTGTAGATCGCGTATTTGGACGCAACCTCACATCCAGACCGGGACGCGCAGAGGAATTTACCCCAAATGCCGCATTTCGATGTGACTACTAGCTTTGCACTATCCATTGCAACACACTACTATGGCAAGCTTATGCAAAGAGGGTCAAGCAAGCTGTGCTATTACAGGGGGCAAAGGGAAACGTGTTTGGTGCTATCATGGCTTCAGTGGTGAGAACGAAAGGCTTGTGGAAGGGCCCATGCTTGAAATCAACTTCAATGAACAGTGCTCGATAGCCCACCTGAGCAGATGAGCAGGAGAGGAGTAAACATGGGAGGCAGGGGGTCAAAAGAAGAAAGGGAACGAGGAGAGGAGGACAGGGTGGGAAGACGAAATCAATACAGCCCCAACAGAGGCATTGAGAAAATTCACTTCACTCACCTTGGGAATGTCTTGGATTGTGGAGGTGAAGTGCCAGAGACCATCTGGCTGCACTGTAGGCGGTGTGACTGTGTGCAGGAGGAACGGGATGGGCTGCACGCACAGTGTGCCAAACGTTGCCACATAGTCGGGAGGTGGAATCTTGAAGGGAACGGTGCTGGAGAGGGGGGGAGCAGGGAGAATTGAAGGAAGAAATGCATCGCCACGAAACTCCAACAAGGAAAGATTCTTTACAGGAACAGTGCTCGAGAGCTAATGAGGGGCAGGAGAAGGAATTTGTTGGAGATAAGTGGGAGGTGAGAGTGGATGATATGAGGTGAGAGTGGATGATATGAGGTGAGAGTGGATGCCATGCGGTGTGAGTGGATGATATGCGGTGAGAGTGGATGATATGCCCATCATCAAGCATCCATCACACACAGACAGACCCCGTACAAAGTACAACACCGCATGCACATGACCCACTGACCAAAATCACAATACTGGAGATAAGACGGATTATACACAAGAAAAGAAACCTCTCTTTTCCAAAAGACAGTTCACGCACCACCCTGTTAGCCCCTGCTTGACTCTGAACGGAAGTCCCTGTGCCTCCCGCCCTGAATATGCATTCTCTCCTGGTGGGAAAGTTCCCTCTTGCAAGCCTCACCAGCGTGCTGGAAACTGCTCAAGCCTCTTGCTTCACCCCCTCACCACCCCGTCTGCCCCTGCTTCACTCTAAACCGCAAGTCCCACGCAAACACATTGACCCTAGAGCTGTCGGCCTCTCGTTCACTCACCACCCTGTGATTCCCTGCTTGACTATGAACCGGAAGTCCCTGCGCTTACTGCCCGGAAAGGTGCGCCCTGTCCTGCAAAGTGGGAGAGAGAGAGAATGTAAGACTGAGAAAACGCTTTCCACCGTAAAGAACGATTCCTTGCATCACTTTATAATGAGTCAATATCCCTACATGACACGCAGTCCCTTGATTACATGCAACCCCCTGCCTTACCCCATGCCTGAACCATTGGCATGGAGGTTCCTTGAGTCGACTTAGCTGGCTAGGTGATGCTTTATACATTCCAAAAACAACACTTTGGAGTCAACAGCCCTTTCTTTTCGTCAGCCATGCAGCATCCAATCCTACAGGCCATTCTTCACCCCTTTCCCCTGCCCCTCCCCATCCCCATCCCCATCCGCCTCCCCACCCCATCCCGCCCACTCCCCTCCCCTCCAGCCGTCTCTCCCTTCCCCTCCCCATCCCTCTTGCCATCCCCCGCCCCCCTACCCCCCCACCCCCCTACCCCCCACCCCCCTCTCACCACGCTCTAACAGCCAATGGCTTCCTGTCTGACGTGGCATGGATGGTGAACGTGGGCCAATCAAACCGCCACCTCAGCTGAGGCCAGTCGACAGCTGGCAGCTTCGGAACGCAGCCCCAAGGGGTGGGCTGTACTGCTGCCGCCACTGCGGCTGCCTCAGCGTCTTGAAAGCCAGACGTTGAGCCAACATGGGGGAGGTCGCTCAGAAAGGCACGTGTAGTAGGAGTGTTGGAAGAAGGTTGGAGGTTGAGGGAGGATGCGGTGGTGGGGGTGGTGGGGGTGGTGGGGGTGGTGGCGGTGGTGGGGGTGGTGGGGCGGGTCCAGGTGAGGGAAGGGCGGGAGGAGGCGGGGAGAGAGGCACAGGAGGAGTTGGCGTGGAGGAGAGAGGAGAGGAAGGAAATGGACGCATCGTAGGCCTGCAGAGAGGGGGGGGGGGGAAGAGGGGACAAAGGGAAGGGGAGCCGATAATCAGAGAAGAGCAAGGAGATGGGAGGTTGACGGAGTGATGCACGTGTGCATCAGCCTTTCTGCTGTGCAAGAGCCTTTGGCGTGAGTGAGTGTTTTGAGGCCTCTCAAAACATGGCTATTCTGGCAAATACGTTTGGAGTGAGTGAGGAGACAGCAGAAGCTTAGTAGATGTCAACAGAGTGGGAATAGACATCTGAATGACCGTATGGTCGACGTTGGCAACCATCTTGAGGGCGAATGAGAAATGTGAATAGGAGAGACACGGTACAGCCAGTGCAAGAAGGAACAGCAGAGGCACAGGCACTGGGCCGCACGTACCCACCGGGCCGCACGTACCCACCGGGCCACACGTACCCACCGAGCCGCACCGCACGTACCCACCGAGCCGCACCGCACGTACCCATTGGGACATCTGGATGACCATGTGGTCGAGGTTCGCAACGATCTTGAGCAGCGCAGGAGCTGGAAGGTCCTGGAAATAATAGTACCTGGCGCATTGAACCAGCAGGGGTGAAAAGGAGTGTGTGAGTGATGTTATGGAGCATGTGCGTGGTCCTCAATACACTTTGCCTGGCGAGAGGAAGCGGCAGATGTGAAAGCGCGTATGGCTAAAAACAGTAAGAATCAAAGGAGCGGGCGAGTGTCGCTATCGGGCGAGTGAGCGGGACATGAGCAAGTGAAGTGTCACTAGCGGGGATGGCCCCATGGCCCTACCAGTCATTCTCGGAGAAGGAAGCATCACTGCAGGCAGCAATGGGCAGCAATGTGCAGTAATGGGCAGCAACGGGCAGCAACGGGCAGCAACGGGCAGCAATGGGCAGCAATGGGCAGCAATGGGCAGCAATGGGCAGCATTGGGCAGCAATGGGCAGCAATGGGCAGCAATGGGCAGCAATGGGCAGCAGTGGGCAGCAACGGGCAGCAACGGGCAGCAATGGGCAGCAAGGGGCAGCAAGGGGCAGCAATGGGCAGCAAAGGGCAGCAATGGGCAGCAATGGGCAGCAATGGGCAGCTTGGGCATAGTCTCTCATGGAGCTATGGAGGTGTTCCGTGTCACTAAAAAGGATGGTACGATAGAGCACTAGATAGGATCTCGTACATGCCACTAAAGGGGATGGGCTCACGAGTCGTCCATGGAGAAGAACTCGTCGTTGGAGGCGGAGATGAGCAGCTTGGGCATCGTCAGACGGTCCCGGAAGAAATACGGGTCCGTGTAGCTCTGGGGGGGTTGAATGGACCCGAGGGGAGAGGACGAGGGGGGAATTTCATTGGGGCCAAAATGGAAAATATGGGTCTGTGTGGCTCTGGTGGGTGTGTTAAGGTGGGGGCGGGGGGGAGGGGAGTAGGGAAGACGACAAAGAGTGCAGCATGACGTGATGTGCACTGTGCACTCGCCCCCACCTGGTGTATTGCATGTCCTGACCAGCTTCGTGGCTTCTGATCGGCACACTGCCGAACTCAGAGTTATCATTGGTTGGTTGTGCTTCTTATTACATGTTCTGACCCGCTTCGTGGCTTCGTGACCTGTTGAAGCCCTGCAGCACCCCCCCCTCTGGTGTGACAATGCCAGCATGTTTCAATTAACCAGGAAAGAGTCTTGTTTTAAGATCGTTTGGAACTTTGAGCTTTCTCTGTCACTTTCTCGTGGTTCACAATGCTGATGCCTCGAGTCTCGACCAACCTTGCTGACATCTTCAGCAAGGTCCTCCTGCGGATTTCGCACATTCTGATCTGATCTGATCTGATCTGATCTGATCCGAGAGTCATTCGCAGATAGCTCCACCAAGGCCCTTGCACACCTCTAACTCGACTCGAACTGACCCCCTCCTTCCACCCCCTTCCCCCTCCCTCTTCCCCCCCCCCTCCCCCCCTCCCTCCTCCCGCTCACCATGATTCGGTGCAGCTGTGGCGAGTGCAGCATGCGAGTGAGGTTGTAGTCCACATACGACCTGCCCATGATGGGCACGGCGCCCACGGAGTCTAGAAGATGCTGCATGTTGGGCTCAAAGTTGATGAGATCGTAGCCGTAGGATATGAAGGCAACCACTCGCTGCAGGGAATAGGGACAATGGAAGCAGTAGGTAAGGGTGATAAGGTAGGTAGTCAGAACGAGGAAAGGTAAGGCGAAATACATTAGGATAAGATTGTGCTGAGGCCATTGGCAAGATGATGGGCAAGGAGAACGATGATACACATTTTTTAGTCGACTCTTGAGTTTTGAGTCGACTTATAAGTCAAAATTCGTTTTTGAGAAGACTCAAAACCCTAAGGCCATCAGGAAGATGATACGCAATGAGAAGGATGATACCCTTTGGGAAATCCGATGCACAAATAAACACGATCGCAGTCACCTGTCCTATTAAAAAAAAAGGGTGCGCACGGACATAATACATATATGGCTGCCTCGTGGAAAGACGCAGCAGGGATGGGGTGCACAATGGAGAAGGACCTGCCTTGTCAAGAACAGCAGAGAGCCACGCCATGCATGCTCGCTTGCTCACGCCGATAGTCACAAACGCTTCCACCTGGCGGGGGACGCAGGGGTGGGGAATCATACGTGAAGAACCGACCCTTTGTGCAACTCACGCCGCTAGTCACGAACCATTCCACCCGGCCGGGGAGAATGGGGGGGGCATGAACGAGACGACGAGAGAGGGGTGCAAGGGGTGATGAGAGGGGTGCAAGGGGTGATGAGAGGGGTGCAAGGGGTGATGAGAGGGGTGCAACGGGTGATGAGAGGGGTGCAACGGGTGATGAGAGGGGTGCAAGGGGTGATGAGAGGGGTGCAAGGGGTGACGAGAGGGGTGCAAGGGGTGATGAGAGGGGTGCAAGGGGTGATGAGAGGGGTGCAAGGGGTGATGAGAGGGGTGCAAGGGGTGATGAGAGGGGTGCAAGGGGTGAGCGGGAGGATGAAAGAGATGGCAATGGTGAGAGGGAATGCAAGGCAGCATTCATCCATCACCCATCCAGAGACCATTCACATCGCGCCAAACCTGACTACCAGCCCTCACCCAGCAAAGGGTCATGGAACAGAGTCAAGCTCACCGGCACATGTGGCAGCATCTCTCTAACCGCCAGCTGCACGGCATCCATGCCTCGGATGACAGACTTGGCCATGGGCATGTAGATGGGCCACTCGGGCGTGCTGGTGTCGTGAATGGCCATCGCGAGGGAGACTGTTGGAAGAGGCGAGAGAGGGGAAGGGGAGGGGAAGGGTCGAGGGAAAGAGAGAGGCGTGGGTGGGTGGATGGGCCACTCGTGCGTGGTGGGGTGGTGAAGGGCCATGGCACGGGGGACTGTTGGACGAGGGCGGGGGGAGGAGAGAGGGAATGAGAGTGATGCCACTGGCAGGTGGGCCAATCCAGGGGGCTTGTTTCGTGAAGGGCCATGGCAATGGCAAGGGTGCCGTTGAGAGAGAAAAGAGGTAGGGGAGGGGGTTGGGGAAGAGGGGCGGGCGAGATGGGACAAGGGGTTGACGCCATGGGCGGGTAGATAAGCCACTCGGATGTGCGTGGGTTGTGAAGGGCTACGGCAAGGGTGGCTGGGGTGTGGTTGACGGCAGTGGGGGAGAGAGGAAGGGATGGAGTCTTTGTGAGCCCCACAGCGCACAGCGCACTTTGTGAGCCCCACAGCGCACAGCGCACTTTGTGAGCCCCACAGCGCACAGCGCACTTTGTGAGCCCCACAGCGCACAGCGCACTTTGTGAGCCCCACAGCGCACAGCGCACTTTGTGAGCCCCACAGCGCACAGCGCACTTTGTGAGCCCCACAGCGCACAGCGCACTTTGTGAGCCCCACAGCGCACAGCGCACTTTGTGAGCCCCACAGTGCACAGCGCACTTTGTGCACCCCACAGCGCACTACAGCCAGTGCATTGCACGGGCTTGTTCTTGGAACTATTGCGAACCAAGTGCTTGCATGCAGTGGCCATGGGCGTATTTCAGATCAAAGGAGAAAACGGCTCCAATCCAATACAGACAGGCGGGGGCCATGTTCGTGAGCAACACCTAAGGGTATAATTTGATGTACTTTACTGGGCCATGGTTGAGGAATCTATTTTTGAGGCGCCTCAAACACATTTGAGGAGTCCTCACACATTTGATGTCCTTTACTGGGCCATGGTGGCGGGATTGTGGCTGAGAAAAATACAGCCTTATCTGCAACACCCCGATAGCTTATATGCGATGTGAATATATCCGCGGATTCTGTATCTGAATTGCAACAGAGAGGTAGTAGTATGCGTTTGTTGTGCTGATTTGCGTGGTACGACGATAGAATGGACTCACTATAACCCGACTCGCTTACAGGATGTGATCTCTTCTTCCACTAGCTTTCGGCTTTTGTTGCTGCTGATGCCAGGCGGGCTGGAGTAGAAGGTGACGGGCATCATGGGCACCTGGTGCAGCATCACGCCTAGGATTCCGAGGTCCACCACCAGACTGCAGCGCAGAGAGCAGCGCAGAGAGCAGCGAAGAGAGCAGCGAAACCCAGTATGGAAGAAGGGGAAGACACAAGATGTGGAGTAGGAGATTGAGAAGTAGAGGTGGATGGGCATCTGGTGCAGGATCACACCCATTTTTCCCAGATTCACTATTAAACTGCACGTGGGACACGGGCGATTGGCACACGGAAAGGAGGAGAATCTGATGGGCATCCCGCGCTGCTGGTGCAGCACGACGCCCAGGACGCCAAGATTGACCACGAGACTGTAATGAGGGCACAGCAGGGGAAGAGGGGAAGGGAATGGGCGTTGAGCCCATACTGTCACTGAATGCACCCCCCCCCCCACCACACGCACACGCACTCACGGCGCAGCAAGGCGGATGAAGACGTCATTCGTTTTTGGCACGTGGTAGGCGCGCTCGCCTCTGCCGTGCTCGCTCCACCCAGCCCCAACGAAGAAGAGCACGAGGCCCTTGCTGGCGTTCCGCATGTGGTCTGGCGCCTGGCGGGATGGAGGGAAAGGAGGGAGGGGAGAGAACGAGGGGAACGAGGAGAGATGGAGGAGGAAACATGAGTAACAGTAGAGCCAGTCTCAATGGAAACGAGCACGAGGCCCTTGCTGGCGTTGAGCATCAGCATGCCGTGCCGTCTGGCGCCTGCTACGGTGAGAGGAAGGGCGGCTAAAAGAAGTTCATTGAATTGAAACGTTCAATCTGAAGCGTTCAATCTGAAGCGCTCAATCTGAAGTGCTCAATCTGAAGCGTTCAATCTGAAGCGTTCAATCTGAAGCGCTCGATCTGAAGCGTTCAATCTGAAGCGCTCAATCTGAAGTGCTCAATCTGAAGCGTTCAATCTGAAGCGTTCAATCTGAAGCGCTCAATCTGAAGCGCTCAATCTGAAGCGCTCAATCTGAAGCGCTCAATGTGGAGCGCTCAATCTGAAGTGCTCAATCTGAAGTGCTCAATCTGAAGCGCTCAATCTGAAGCGCTCAATCTGAAGCGCTTAATCTAAGGCGCTCAATCTGAAGCGCTTAATCTGAAGCGCTCAATCTGAAGGGGAGGCTTCGGCGCAAGGTATCCACCCGCACCCCGGTGGCGAGGAGCACCTCGGTGACGAGGAGGGCACGAGAGCCCTGCTGGCAATCGGCTTGTCGTATGGCGAAGGAGAAAGTGAGTTGGCAGGGTGTGAATCCTGGGCCGGGAGAATAGAGCTGACCATGAAAGTGCGCACCATGCGCACCATGCATAGCGCACCATGCGCACCATGCATAGCGCACCATGCGCACCATGCATAGCGCGCCATGCGCACCATGCATAGCGCACCATGCGCACCATGCATAGCGCACCATGCACACCATGCATAGCGGACCATGCGCACCATGCATAGGGCACCATGTGCACCATGCGCATGCATAGCGCACCATGCGCACCATGCATAGCGCACCACGTGCACCATGCATAGCGCACCATGTGCACCATGCGCACCATGCATAGCGCACCATGCGCACCATGCGTACCATGCACACCATGCATAGTGCACCATGTGCACCATGCGCACCATGCATAGCGCACGATGCGCACCATGCATAGCGCACCATGCACACCATGCATAGCATACCATGCATAGCGCACCATGTGCACCATGCGCACCATGCATAGCGCACCATGCGCACCATGCGTACCATGCGCACCATGCATAGCGCACCATGTGCACCATGCGCACCATGCATAGCGCACCATGTGCACCATGCGCACCATGCATAGCGCACGATGCGCACCATGCATAGCGCACGATGCGCACCATGCATAGCGCACCATGCGCACCATGCATAGCACACCATGCGCACCATGCATAGCGCACCATGCATAGCGCACCATGTGCACCATGCGCACCATGCATAGCGCACCATGCATAGCGCACCATGCATAGTGCACCATGCGCACCATGCGTAGCGCACCATGCAGAGCGCAGCATGCGTAGCGCAGCATGCGTAGCGCAGCATGCGTAGCGCAGCATGCGTAGCGCAGCAACATGATGATGTGGAAAGAGTGAGGGTTGGCATCATGGTGTGGTGTACCGTGTGTTACTCCAACAGATCTGGACCACTGTCTCACCCACGAGCCAATGGGTGTGTGGATAATGTATTTCAGATTAACCCTGTGCTTACAATAAGCGATAGATAATGCCACCAAACGGATCTGTCTGTAACGGATTCGTTGAGCCACCGCTGAGTTGTCACCCGCAGCACATACCCCGTCCACCACCCACCCCGCTCCTTGGCTCGCATGCGGTTACCCGTGTCCTCCCAGCTGTCAACAGCAGCACAGAGAGAAGTAGGGAGGGGAGAGGGCAGTCAGCAAGATGGTTTGTCACCAGCAGCAGCAGCACTCATCCCCTCCACCCCACCCCCCCCCCCCCGTACTTGGATAGCATGCGGTTACCCGTCTCCTTCCACCCGTAAGAAGTAAACGGGAGAGTAAGAGGGCGATAAGCAAGAGGGGCCGCTTCGCTTTGAAAACGGCAAATGGCTGCAGCAGCCGCAGCAACGGTTGAAAACTCACCTGAATTCCGCATCCGCGGTATAAACATATCGATCCAGCAGTGTACCGTGACAGCTCCTCGCCGCCTCGCAGCCGCTTTGCGGGAAAAGGGGCGATGCGAATCCAGAAGAATCTACAATAGATCCGGGAAGCAGGGTGGGTCGGAGCTGGAAGATTGCTAAGTAAGTGATGGTGCTGAGCGCGATGAAGACAGGCAGGACGCGACGACTGCTAAGAGCCGACCGTAGATGCCTGACGATGACAGCGGGGCTTGGAGCGTGAGTACGCGACATAATGAGCTGTCCGTTAACAGATTGTGAACCTGGGGCAAGTGTTTTACAGTTGGTTGGGAAAAACCAGGTTTTGTGTCGTGAGGGTGCGTGAATTGCAACACTCGCAGGCGATTTCACTGGTGCCTACAGCTCGCCGGTCAATCAGTAGTTCTAGTCCCAACCAACTGTTTTACAGTTGGTAAACTTGGGTCCCTGGCTTTACGTAACCGCCGCTAGATTTGGACCGTTAAGAATGACTACAACCCGTCGTTCTCGGCCGATTCCATAAATTCGGTGTCTTTATGTAAGACCGCGTTGAGTTGGTTTTCGAGACCCAATGCAGGTGACCCTCATTCTAATTTTCGACCCGCATAGCTAGAGACTTCTTACCTAAGTCGCTATTTCAAAACCAGGCGAGCCGCAGCCACCCGCGGCAGTGTATAGCAGCGAGAGACAGAAGCGCTTTCCACGAGAAACATTCCATTGCTTCTCTCGGAATCTGTCTTGCTCACTGGAACTCTCGCTGACTGGAACTCTTGCTGACTGGAACTCTTGCTGACTGGAGACTGAGGTTGCATTACTGGTCACCAGTCTAGCTTCTAGTCTAGCCAAGTGGCCAGCTTCCAGAGTGGTTCAGAACTCTGCGCGCTTTTCTAGAGCGGTTTAGAGCTCTGACCCGGGACAAGACAAGAAGCTTGGCTGGCGGCCGGAAACACTCCCTGAGGGCTTGTCACTAAAGTACAAGGTCTGTTCAACAGGAGTTCAGTTACCACTTTTAGGTGTGTAACCATAAAACATGCCCGAACAAGTCACGCCCAGCTCACACCCGAAACCAGCGGACACCAGCGCACATTTCCAGGCACCTCCGCACGACAAGAAAAGACCACACAAAAATCCAGTTTGCCAACTGGTACCAGCAGCACCTCTAGCGAAATTCTCTAGCGACACTTTGCAGTCTCGCACGTCGCTAACGAAGAACCTACCCCCGCTGCGCCGACCGGCCCTCATTTGTTACACGCGCATCGCGCTGGTCTCGCAGGTGGGACCCCGTTACCTGCTCCTATGTCTGTGCTGGTCTCGGTGGTGTCCTTTCGAACTGCACCCTTCATTCGGACCTGTTCCCAAATCGGGATCTGTTTCAAAATCGATTCACATTGCGTACCGTCAAACGGCCCCGCCGGTCAAAAACGGGTACACGATTTATTGTGACACGCCCTGACTTTCGAGGTGTCTGAAGTACCCACGAGAATCTTTCAAACCTTCCCTGGCTGCTTCCCTAGGAGCGTCACCCTAAGCTGCAGATCGACGATCTGATGGCTGTGGGCGAGCCCAGATTCCAAATTATTCCACCTGAGTCAAGGGGAGGCAGGTGGGCGGGCTAGCCACAACTAACGGCGTGTCATAAGCGTTCACTTTGGGGAAATGACACGGGAATGATGTCCTGCGGTACTGTTCAGATGACTGTACCGAAAATCGAACAAAACCGGTTGTGTGTCCAATAAGAGACCACGCCATTCTAGTGGACTCCAAATTTTCGTCACACGACAAATGTTTCCTCCGTGCGAGTAACAGAAAATGACGAGAATAATGACGAGGAAAAGAGGAGCGCCAGCTGAGATGAACGTTTTTCACACGTCTTGTTGCACGTACACTGCATAGCCCCTTCAGGCGAACCCCGTAGTGTTTATGTTATGATATAGGAAGTGTCAATAAAATATAACGTGAGAATACAAGGTCGCTGTTGCAATGAAGGCACGCGGTTATATAGGGGTTGGCATGCTAGGGCGATAACCTCAGAACGTGGGTAGATTCGGCAATGTGGCTACAGTGTCGGACGCGGCGCGGGAAATGGTCGGGCTGACAAATGAGGCCGAACGTGACAAGTCGAGGAGTTTGGGTGTACGCGCTAACGTACAACTCAGTAAGGAATGGAAATTCCTTACATTACACCCCCCCCCCCCCCCCCCCCCCCTAAACAAGGCCGCGGCCATCGGAAACATTCCGACGCTGATAATACGGTGTTAGAATCGGGTGTGATTCTATATCAGCGAGGGGCACCCAGCTGTCATCCTCCGACGTTCGATCGCGCCATCTGACGAGAAAATATACCATCAAACGGTTCTGCTGCGTTGTGACTCGATGACCGAGAATCTTCAGAGGCTCGGTCGTCGGTTCTTGCTAGGGCGTCACGTGCGGTATGATGCGTTGACGTGCCAAATCCGACGAACTTGGGACGTAGGGTTATAGGAGGCTGACGTGGAAAGCCGGGTGGTGACGCCAATCAGTCGGGAGTCGGAGGTGAGCTGTGATAGGTGTTACCATATTGGTCACTTGAAAAGGGCCAGAAAAATGGGGTCGGTGTTTGCTCTGGATCGGCAGACACAAATCACGAGTGTCGAGTAGTACGAGATCCCCCACTTTGTAGCTGACGTCACGTCGATGAGGATCGGCTTGTCGGCTTGCGACTAGGTTGCCTTTCCGGATTGCCTCAGCTGCTTTTCTTTGGGCTGCGAGAATATCTTCGGCGAATCGCTGGGACCGGGGAACGGGTGTCTCGATGTTTGGTGTAGAGGGTACCACTGGGTCTTGTGCGTGATTGAGGAAAAAATGGGGATTGATGGGTTGTTGCGGAGGGCGCGTTCTTATACGCGAATTCCAGCAGCGGAAGGGATTTCTCCCATGTCCGTGGGTTAGTACAGGTAGTCCGAAGTAGTTGATACATAGTTTGGTTGACTCCTTCAGTCAGCCCGTCAGTCTGTGGGTGGTAGGCAAAGGAAAACTGTAGTTTGGTGCCGAATCGGTCCCACAGGTGGCGCCAGAAATTCGATGTGAATTTCGGGTCTCGAACTGAAATAATGCGGTGGGCAGTCCGTGCAGTCTGATGACGTTGGCGATGAACAGTTGGGCAGTTTGCTCAGTTGCAATTTTCTGTTGGCAGGGCGCACCATTTTCGTAAGTTGGTCAATGACCACGAGGATGGCGTTGTTTCAGCTGGGACCGGCTGGCACCCCCGTCACGTAGTCCATCGTGACATATTGCAAAAGTCTCTCAACCAAATCCAACAGCTGTAGGAGTCCCGCTGCTCGCTGATGGGATGTTTTCATTATCTCGTAGGCGGTGTAGGAGGACACGTATTTGCGCACGTCGTCGGCCATGTTCAGACAGTAATAATTGCGCTGCAACGTCTTCATGGTTTTGTCGACTCCAAAATGCGTGGAGGTAGGATTGTCGTGGGATTCTTGGACTAACAGGGTACGAAGTAAATCGTAGCCGGGAACCCAAATGCGTGAAGTGTCGCGTTTATGGAAGTAGTGTCCGGTAGCGGTAGTATGCTGTTGGTGAATGGCGGAGTGGAAGAATGGGTCGATTTTGAAGTCGTGGGTAAATAGTCCGGTAAGGATTGGGCTATTATGGGTGACTAGTATGGCGGCTGTATGGGCAGTGGGTCAGGTCAGGGCATCAGCAATGTTGTTGGTACCCCGTTTGTAGGTGATGGTGTAGTGGAAGTTTGATTCGAGGAAATCGAGCCATCGGATCTGTCGCGGGTTGAGATTCGGCTGGGCTCGCACGTATTGTAGGGATTTGTGGTCAGTTCGCACAGTAACGTAAGCGCCTCTCAGGTAGCATCGCCAGGTCTTGAACGTGTGGACGATCACCAACATTTCCTGGTCGTGTACTGCATAATTTTCCCCTGCACCCTACAGCTTCCGTGATTCGTAGGCGACCGGTTGTAACCCTTTGCCGAAATCCTGTAGAAGAACTGCGCCGATGGCGATGTCGCTAGCGTCGATGATGACTTCGTATGGACGGTCAGGATCGGAGATGCGAAGGACGGGCGACGACGTGAGGGCGATCTTTAGTTGGTCAAATGCAGCGTGCTGCTTTTCTCCCCACCAAAAACAATTGTGATCTTTGAGTCGGTCAGTTAGCGGGACGGATAACACAGCCATATTGGGGATAAATCGGCGGACGTAATTGACGAAGCCAAAAGAACTCTGCAGCTCCTTGACATTGCAGGGCGGCTTCCATTCTTAGATGGTCTTGATTTTCTTTGGGTCGATTTTCACTCCTTTTGTAGAAACGATGTGGCGATAAATTCAAACTCCTACTTAAGAAAGTCGCACTTAGACCCTTTGGTGATGAGTCGGTTCGTGTGCAGTAGCGTGAAGACTCCATCAAGATCCTTTAAATGCTGTAGATTAATATATTGCTGAGGTAGATGATGACTCATTTGTCCAAGAGTTCCCTAAAAATTCCATTTATGGTCATTTGGAAGGTCGAGGGCGCGTTTGTAAGGCCAAAAGGCATCATCAGGCACTCGTAGCTGCCGTATCGGGTTCGGAATGCCGTCTTGAGACAATCTTTGATGGCGACGTGAATCTGATGGTAACCTCCTCGCAAATCAATCCTCAAGAAAAACCTGGTGCTGCGAAGTTTGTCGAGAAGTTCGTCGGCTCGCGGGATCAGCTAACATGACTTGATGGTGATCTGGTTGAGCGCGCGGTAGTCAATGCACATTCTGAATCCTTCGTCATTCTTTGGCGTGAACACTATCGGGGGGCGTATGGTAACGTGCTGGGCCGGATAAAACCTTTTGTGAGAAGGCAATCCAGCTGCTGGTATAATTCTTCTAGTTCCAGTTGGCTGAGCCGAAATTGGCGCTGTACCGTTGGATGGGCGCTTGGTTCCAGCTCGATTCGGTGGTGCTCAGGTCGGCTCGGCGGGAGTCCAGCTAGCAGGTCATCTGGAAAAATGTCAAGGTATTTCCGAATCAGGTCCGCTAAGTCCGGAGGGACGACCTTGCACAACTTCTCGACATCTTCATTCTCGACTGTCGATGCCACCTCGCGAAGATCAACGATATATGCTGCAGCTCCAGCCTTCATCGCGCGCTTAAATATGATCACATGGACTTGGATGTTTCGCATGCGAGGCCCACATGGGCAGCTTGCGGGAAAGTCCATTGAGCTTGATGCTGCAGCCGCCTGTCGTCTAGTCGATCTTCGGGTTGTACCGTCGCAACCAATCATGTCCCAGCAGCACATCGCACCCGTCAAGAGTCATCGCCAGTAGCCCCATGCAAAATTTTACGTGCTCACTACAGGTAAAACTGACATTCTCCACCCGCTCTCGTATTGCTAGTGACATTGCACCCACCAGTCGGGCGTCGATTTCAGGTAAACACTTGAGTAAGGGAATACCCTGTTTTTTAGCCCTGTCCAGTTGTATGAGACTGTGACTCCGCCTCCATCAATGAATATCTTCAATGACCCCCCGTTTACTTTACTCTCCACCAACATAGGGTTATCAACAGTTTCGTCCCCCTTATTCGTCCGGGTCTGGTCGATTGCAGTAATCGGGATCACGACCCGGTGGGGACTGTGTGGTTCGGGCGAAGAAGCTTGCTCGTTAGTAAGGGGCCCGGTACTTACTACCACGACCCATTTTCCGGTCGCTCCTCCAGCTTCTTCCCCATAGAATTCTGGACGGTTATGAATTCTTGGCAGTTGCGTCAGATGTGACCCGGCCGGCCACAGTGGTAGCATAGCCTCGTATTTCACGGAGCAACTGCGTAAATATCCATTGCGTCGACCCCTTTTATCGTGTCGCGCTGGTACTATTCTCGAGGGCGACCTCCGTTGTAGAAGTTCGTCCTCGGCTTCGTGATCGAATCAACGGCTTCGGCGAGTTGGATGTAGTCTTGTAACCACTTCGTAGGGCGTTGCAGTATTTTCTGGTACTGTATTCTAGGCTTCAAGCTGCCCATGTACCCGTCGACCTTCTCCAACTCGTGCATGTAGCCACATCTGTCCACCAACATCAGGAACGACGCGGTGTACTCGGACACAGATCCTAGCTACTTCCACATGCGTAGAGTTTCGTGTGCCTTGTCTGAGTCAGTTGCCTGCTCAAACCGCTTGCAAAGCTCTGCGCACCATGTTGCCCACGTGCGAATATGGGTCGCTCCGAACAACATGTCTGCCTCGTCTTCGTCGTCGATTTTTTCGGATCACTCGTGCTGTCCTTTTGTGCGAGTTGCCGGTGAGTCGACGATGACCTTCCACCACTGTAGGGCGGCCCCTTGCAACAGTGTTAACACATGGCTGATCTGCTTCTGATCATCAATGATGCCCCCTGCGTTAAAATAGATATTCATGGCAAAAATCCACTACTGCATTGTCATGCCTTTATTAGCTGGGTCGAAAGGAGTGGGTTGCTGATATCTTACGCCACCACTTGTCGAGCGCGGGGCTGTTGCCGCTAGTCATGCTAACTCTACTGGCGACAGTTGCTGCTCACCCGCGTCGCGTCGTGCATCATCGCTTGGCTCCTCTGAACGCTTCTCCTGCGCCTGGCGAAGTCGCTGGTTCTCGTCGCGGAGGTCGTTGACAACGCTTGTCAAATTCTTCAACTGCTCCATTAATGCTTGCAGGTCCATAGTTTCCTGGGTAGGGTTCGCAGCAGTCGAGGTGGACTGTCCCTCAAATGTTGAGTCAGGCTGGGCCATGGCGGTCAGGACGGGGCATAAGCTAGCGCACACGCTGTAGTTGTTGACGTTAAAATATTTACGATCCAAGACAACTGCTGTGCAGCCAAGCTAATCCCCTCTAACCACCCTTAACTAAGTAGACGAGGAAACGGAAGGTTCCTAGAAAGGTCGGGCTCTGATACCGGCTGTTATGATATAGGAAGTGTCAATGAAATATAACGTGAGAATACAAGGTCGCTATTGCAATGAAGGCACGAGGTTATATAGAGGTTGGCGTGCTAGGGCGATAACCTCGGAACGTGGGTAGGTTCGGCAATGTGGCGATATTGCTGGACGCGACGCGGGAAAGGGTTGGGCCGACAATGAGGCCGAACGTAACGAGTCGAGGAGTTCGGGTGTACGCGCTAACGTACGACTCAGTAAGGAATGGAAATTCCTTACAGAATACCTCCCCAAAACAAAAATAAGCTTAGCTACAAGCGCTTTTCGGGTAACTGAATGGCCTAGTGAATTGAATATGAACGCTTATGACACGCCCTAAGGGATGGGAGATTTGAGGCAGTTTGGTCACTCCGTGTGGGACCTGGGCTCCTAAAGTGGAATTCGGTGCATGAATTGTGGGGCCATAAAACTGTGGCAGGTACTGTGTGGCGTTCGGGATCAGGGCGTAGTTTCTGCCATATCCTACAATCGTAGTATGGAAGAAATCCACTGGAGGAAAACGCAAAGCCTCTGACTGGAGATGAGATTCATGACACGAAATTCAGACTGAAGTCGTACCTCGAGGTTGTCTGTCAGTGTGACAGAAAACCTTGACCAAGGACTCAAAGTTAGGGCGGATCACATTCGGCTCGAGCCGGGGCCCAATTCGAGCCTAGGACTCAATGTTGGAAATAAATTGCGAATTGGAGGCAAATTGCGAATTTGGAATTGAGCCTAGCTCGTTTGTGAAAGAGGCCCCGCGAAACTAGTTGCGAAGATGATCAAAGTCACGATAAAACAAGTATCGAGGTTTCAAACGTCACGAAAATTGTCGAGCCCAAACTGCCTTCGTTGGCGAGGTTGTCTAGCGGTGGGACGGCTGCCCTCGTTTCTTAGTTATTCAGTAGCGATTCATCACGAAGTCATTATGTTTTGTGATAGCACGAGCTCAAACCCATCACATGATGCTCAATTTCACCGGATGAACCCACGAAACACGCCTCCGTGAAATTGATGCCAAATGTTACCCGCCCTAACAGGATCTGTTATAACAAACCCAAATTACTACTGACCCAAGAGATTTGCGAAAAGACATTTAAAGTAATTATCGTTTGAGTGTGAAGAGCAAATGCACCATAGTGGTGCCTGACTTTTCTTATCCAGCATAGTTGGCATGTAGTGTTGCCAGGCTGTCAAGGTGAGAACAGAAACTTGAAGCTAGAAGAGCTTTTGCTATCAACACAAAGGGGGTTCCTCTTAGCAAAATTGCAAAATCTGCTTCAACCACAATGCTTGAAATCCACCTGCTAGTGACACAAAAATTGTAGCTAATGTGTGAGTGATTACCGGTATATACAATGATGAAAAGAGCAACCAGAAGAGATCCGCATGCTAGGTACAACAAGATTCGCCAAGTCATACTGCTAGAAACGTTTCAGTCAATCACCTTGGTATCGTTCCACAGTCACATTGAGCGCATCGCTCACTCACCTCCTGAGCCCTTATTTGTCCGCATATCACACCATGCTATGTGCACGCAAGCACAAAATGTCACATGGAAACGTCGCTGGCGATGGATTTGAAGTGCCACATGCCATTTTAGGTATGCTGCTTGGGAGGCAACCCTTTATTAGTCGACTCAAAAGCCACTATAGTCATTTCACTTTGAGAACATTGCTCTTGTGGAGCTGAAGTGCCACAAGCCACACTCACGGTGCTGCATGGGAGGCGAGGTTGAGCCGACTCGCCAGTCATTAAAAGTCCCATCACCTTGAGAACGTCGCTCAGTCACCTCATTGTGGCCCCTCACAATCGTCACCCCATGACCCTCACTGTAGACACGTTGTGACCCCTCATTATAGTCACCTTGGGCACATTGCTGACAGTAGAGCTGAAGTGCCAGACGTCGTTGGGATGGTGCTTGGGAGCCGACACCTTATCCAGGAAGAAGGGAATGGCTTGCATGCACAGTTCAAACTTGCATCCATACGACCTGGGGACTTTTCCTATGGGTATGGTGCTGCGAGAGAGAGAGAGAGAGAGAGAGAGAGAGAGAGAGAGAGAGAGAGAGAGAGAGAGAGAGAGAGAGAGAGAGAGAGAGTGTGTGTGTGTGTGCATGTGTGGGTGTTTATGCGTGTGTATATGTGTATGTGTATGTGTGTGTGTGTGTGCGCGCGCGCACGCGTGCGTGTGTGGGCGCGCGCATGCGTGTGTGATAGGGAGAGAGAGAGAGAGGGATAAAGAGAGAGAGAGAGAGAGAGAGAGAGAGAGAGAGAGAGAGAGAGAGAGAGAGAGAGAGAGAGAGAGAGAGATTGAGAGAGAGAGTGGGAGAGAGAGAGAGGGAGAGAGAGAGAGAGAGAGAGAGAGAGAGAGAGAGAGAGAGAGGAGGAAAGAGGGAGGAGGGGGTGGGGAGTTGAAGGGAGAGAGGTCAATGGATAGCGAGGAAGATGGGGATGGTCTGCAAGCACAGGTTGAACTTGCATGCGTTCGGCCTTGAGACTGTGAATATCGGCATGGCGCTCCATGGTAGAGAGTGAGGAAAGAAGTATTTTGAGTGGGGGAGGGGGGAAAGGGAAGGGGGGTAAGGAGCTATGAAAGGGATGGCCTGCACGCACAGGTCGAAACTTGCCTCCATACTACCCTAGGACGGTTGCTATGGGCATGGTGCTCACACGTAAATAGGAAAGTGAGAGGACGGGTGGGGGGAGAGGGGGGTTGGGGTGACAGCATGAATGTTGAGGAGGAAGAGGATGGCTTGCACCATCACTCTTTGCAGCACTCACCACTGCTTGCAGCACTCACCACCCTTTGCAGTCACCACCCAACACGAAGCCAGAGTCTCGCCATGGTTACCACCAAATTGATACAAAGCCATTATTCGCGTAAACAGCACCACCACTGACCGCAAGTCCTCTTTTTTATGCGCCTGAACCTTTTCAACAGCCACACAATGGCAAATGAATCCCCGCTCGGGTTCTTTCACATTCACCATCCATTGGAACCCCTGTCAACCACTCACCACCCCTGGCAAATGAAGCTTCTCTTTACCATAGGTTAAGTGTGATATGCTTTGGTGGGCCATGGTGGGATTGTGGTAAGGTGAAACATGAGGTTATATGTGAAACAATAACTTTTGTACAATGCGAATCTATATGCGAAGTTCGTATCTAAATTGCAACAAAGAGGTGGCATGCGTTGGGCTGATTTGCATGGTGCAATGGAATGGAATCACTGTCGACAGACCTGCTTACTTGCAGCAATCTCCTCCTCCATCAACTCTTGCCTTATGCTGCTGCTGACACCAGGCGAAATACGTACTCTCATTAATCCAATTTGCTTACAGGCTAGGATCTCTTCCTCTCACAGCATTAGGCTTTTGCTGCTGCTGACGCTAGGAAGGCTAGAACAGAAGATGCTGGGCATCATGGGCTCCTGGTGCTGCATCACGCCTAGGATGCCCAGATCCACAACGGCATTGAAGCGGAGGGATAGCATGGGACGAGGGGAGCACAAAGCACAACATGGCAAGCGGGGGATTACGCCCGGAATTTACAGGTCCACTATGAGACTGCCTGGGGGACATGGGAAAATGGGGACAACGCATGACACGGGGCAAAGGAAGGGGTAGAAGCCGATAGGCATGATGGGCTTTTGGTGGAGCATCACTTCAAGGATGCCAAGGTCGACTGCCAGCCTACAATGGGGGCAGAGTAGGGGGGAGGGGAATGACCATTGTTGATTATGGCTACAGAGACCGATGCACACCCAGTCATAGCGTAGCAATGCAGGGCACTACCGAACCGAACCGCACTAATTTCACATTTTTAACAATTGCACTGCACTGTACAGTGCACGATGGATCTTGAATAAATTTGCACTTAGAGCCCTTGGTGAGTGAGCAATGCTCTTGAAGTAGCATGAAAGCTGCCTCCAAGTCGACTGGCGCGGGTGTGGTAGTGGTAGTTGCGCCGTATCCACATGGATAGATGCCCCTTGGGGCATGTAGGGCGAAATTTTGGGGTTGGATTAATGATCAAAATTTGAGAAATATGCCCCATGGCTTGAGTTACGTATGGTTTGTTATGAACAAAAGAAAAGAAAACTGGTTACAAAATACTATTTTGTACGTGGTTTCTCTGATATCGGCAATTGTTGTGCATTTTGTCGGCCGAAGATGTTGCTACATTTGCTAACTCAACGAGCCAATGAGAAACCAGCCCCTGTGAGCTTTGGAAGTCAGTTTATTCAATGGCAATGTATTGCCTACTCGCCATTGGCCTACCATACGTGCTCATGTGGTAGAAAGCCACTTCGCGCGGTCGAGAGCAAACATCCGCGCATGTGCGCAGGAGGGCAAGCGTACATGACAAAAAGCTATGTAGTATTTCATTTTTAGTTCGAGAAGTTTTGTACACTAGAAACGAGCTTACATGATGAACGCTCTCCAAGGGGGGAGGTATGCTGAGGCGACTTCCGGACCCTGGGTCTCTCATTGGATAGCTGCCATGGACGCAGAGATGGCATCTTGAAGATCCATCGGCACCTACAGTACGTCGACGCAGTTCCCCCACCTGGGGCGAACATAGTCGATGGCCGGTGGTTCTTCAAGGTGAAGCGCCCTCCTGGAGAGCTGCCGGTGTTCAAGGCGTGCTTGCTAGAGGATTTAGTCAGTGCGAGGGTGTTGACTTCTTTCAGACCTTACTCCTGACCTCGAAGATAAATCTTAAAAGCTGCTTCACGTAGCAGCACAGCGCGACTAAGACTTATCTTCGATGACCAAACTATGATAAATCTTAGAAGTCCAGACTCCGTTCTACATCCTAGTCTACGTAGACGACCTGGTCTTTGCTACTACAGACAGAGACGCACTAGTCTCGGTAAACGCCGAACTGCTGAGGAGACACATTTGCACTGACCTAGGAGAGCTGCGCCGCTACCTTGGGCTGCAGATCTCCAGGGAAAGAGCAGCACGCACCATCACTCTCACACAGTCACACTGAGTGCGCCAGGTCCTTCAGAGGTTTGGTCTTCAGTTCTCCTCCGCACAACCCACCCCTCTACCAGTGGATCACAGGCTCTCGGATCCAGTCCCTGACGAGCCAGTTGAGCTTAGTGGTCAGTACGCAGAGCTTATCGGTTGCCTTATATATCTGATGACTTGCACCCGTCCAGATCTCGCATACCCTCTTAGTCTCCTCGCTAGCTTTGGGGAGGCAAGCACACACCGACCCCAGCAGTGGTCGGCTGCTAAGTGGGTGTTGCGATATCTAGCGAGTACAGCAGGCATGGGGCTAGTGCTTGGAGGACGCAGACCAATGGTTCTCACCGGGCACACAGTCGCTTCGTGGGAGGACAACGCTGAGACGCTCAGGTCCTCCCAGGGCTACTACTTTAGCCTTGGTGCAGGCGCTATCTCGTGGAGGTCTACTAGCTCGTCGTCTGTTGCACAGTCTAGCTCTGAGACTGAGATCTACGTAGGTGTCATTTCGGCATAGGAGCTCAGCTGGCTGACGTTCTTGCTCACTAACTTAGGTGAGCGGCCTAGCTCTGCCCCGGTCCTGTACGCTGACAACAGGGCCATGATCCTCCTGTGTCCGGAGCCTCGACTAGAGGGCAGAGCGAAGCACATCGAGCTGCGGTACTTCCTCCTGCCCAAGCTACAGCAGCACCGCCAGACATGCATAGTACACGTGGCCTCTGGTGCCAACAAAGCTAATATCTTTACTAAGGCGCTTGCGCCTAAAGATCATCAGCGGCACTGCTTACTGCTTGGTCTAGTTCCAGTAGCTCCTCACTTACTTGGACCCTTACTTGTATAAACTCCTTACACTATCTTGATTGGCCTTGTGGCTCATGTCTCTAAGGTTGGACTAGTAGTGCCGCCTTGAGTTATGCTTGCTTAGTTTGTACTCTTGCTGACTAGTCTTCGGTCCCTTGCCTCAGAGGTTGGACTAGTAGTGCCGCCCTGAGCTGCGTATCAATTCCTAGGCACCGCCCCTTATCTAGCCTAAGGGGTGTGTCAACTTATACCATATTTGCCTGGATGTAGCACTACGTGGTCTTATACCGTTTTAGGAGCAATTTGGTCAAATTGCTTATAAATGAGTAAACTAATAATAGATACGGGACTTCTGGAATGTTAAAGGTAATGAAAAAATTGAAAGTGTTTTTCCGTTACCCTTCTTGTTTCATGTTTCCCTGCCAGGGTTTTCGCATCGAAACTGGATGACCAACTGCTGGAGGGAAATTGGATTCCATTCCCTGCTAGATGGCACAACCGGATAGGCGTGACCCTCGTTCCTACCTCGCACCACTTGACGCGCTCAGCTCCCCCCACTACACGTTCCTAGTCGCGCAACTCCCTCGTTTCTTGCATTTTGCTTCGACATGTAAACTTGGTATCGAAAGTAGACATATTCAGCATAAAGGGTTAAAGGGGACGTATTCTATATTCAACAGAAATGACGGGTCAAAAGCGGGAAACCGTAATTAAAAAACTGCCTGAAATACAATACATATTGTTAGAATACTAGCTAGTATTGACGCTGCGCCGGCAGCACGACGGCGCCGTCACGAGCCACGACTGGACGTCGACGGTGCCACCACGGCTTTTCGTCGACGCCACGACGGCGCAACGCCACGGCAGCGCGTCGAGACGGCCGCGGCACGATGCAGCTAGCGGCGCTTCAACGCCGCCACAGCAGCTCGAGGCGGCCGCCATGGCAGCGCGCTAAGGAGAGAAGCAGCTGTGGCTCCACGTTGTGGAGAGTCAGCATTTCATCCACAGTTGTCACCCATTTCTCAACATCCGTCTTGCCATGGATGAATTCTGGGAGTGCAGTGGGGAGCAAGCCAAAAGGCGTTGCCATACGCTGGATAGGCTGCTGAAGTGCTGCAGTTGAAGGAGCTGCAACAGGCGGCGGGTTGGATTGGGTGCCCAATGGGCCAGCAGTAGCGGGTGAGTGTTGGTAGATAGGACCCCTCCGAATATCCCTATACTGGTTCCGCAGGTGGGCAATAGCAGGTTGCATCAGGGCGATGGTAGATTGCAGCTCGGCAGTTGTAGTCTGTAGTTGGGTAATAGCAGCTTGCAGCTGGTCGCACGTTTTCTCCAGAGCCAGGATTTGATTGCCCCGGTTATGTAGCAGACGCTTGTGATCCCGTACCTCTCCGTATGCCATATTGAGATCGGCTTGCAGCCTAGTCCTGTCGGCCTTTTGTGTCGCCAAAGCAATATTGAGGGAGTTGATGCGTCCCTTCTACTGATTGATTGTAAGCTGCTACTCGGAGACTTGTGCCTGGAGTTTAGCCACATCATCGGAGAGCGACCATGCCTCGATGCCATCATCCTCCCCCTCTGCTCCATCAATCCCTTCTGCTTCTCCATGCTCTTCATTGCCCTCATTCTCCAAGTTAGGTCCACCAATTCAATATCAGCCATTGCCTCATCTTGCTGCTGGTTATTATTAGCAGCAAGGTTGGCTCCCTCAGGAGTCACATTAGGCTCCTCCCTCTCCAAGTTATCCAAACCTTGACTTGAAGTCATGGTAAAATAAGGAAGAGGTTGCAACAGATCTGAAATGTTCTTTAAGATCTCTGAAGAAATCCGTTCAAGTCCCAATCACCGCAGTGAGAGGGCAAGACAATCTCAATAAAGAGATCTCTTAACAGAATTACTTAATATGAGAAATTACATGAATGACAATTTGTTGCCCAATCCCTAGCACCTCAATGCTAGGGCAAGATCTAAGCTAGATCTTGCAACAGATCGCAAATCTGAACCACACTCCTCAACGGAGTCTTCCACCAACAAGGTGGGTAAGAGAGAAAATGACCTCTCTTCAAATCTTGAATGGAGGAGGTAGAAGAAGAGGTTGTACTGGAAAATGGTCTAGAGAAGGGTTGGAATTGGTGAAGATCTTGAAGAAGCTGTCAAATTACTTGGAGAAGTTTGAAATGTCTGAAATGTCTTGAAATATCTTCAAATCATCACTCCAATGTCTTGGATTGAGGTCCAATCACCCCTCTAAAAAAAAAAGATCAAGAAAAATCCCACAAGGCTTAAGACTAACCTTGCTCTGAATACCAATGTAACAACCCTTGCCCTTATAGCATGGGCAACAAGGGTTGAAGTAAAAAACCAACACCCAAGATCCTAGGATATAATAATGGAGTACAAAGTCAACTAACGACCTCCTAGCGTTGTACTTAGGAAGAATCCCCTCCAAGAGGTAGCTTAAGCTTGAGGAAAACTCTTGGAGGATAGTACTTGAAGCTCTGGTTGGGTAGGGCTTCCCCTAGACGACTATACTAGAAGCTACTAGTGTAAGAAGTCTTGTGAGGAGAGCTCATGACTTCTTGTGAGAAAAATCCCATTTCAAGATTGATTTCTTGGAGTGGGAAGTTGAGAATGAGCTTCTCAGCCCAGACCCCTTCCAATGACTCCCAGCAGCTGCTCAACCTCCTCCATGGCTCCAAGGAGGTGAGCTAGGTTATGTGGCAAAAGGGTTGGATTTCCAACCAATGAGAGGTTTACATCAATATATTCAGATTAGCATATAGTGTACAGCATAAGAATATTCGAGTTGAGTTGGCACTGCCAACCAACTCCCTGGTTCTGATTGGTCACAAATCCAACCATCGCATGTGTTGGGAATTTCGCCAACTCAATTTGTACAACTAAAATCTGATTGGTCCCAAGTACCGACCAATCCCAATCCTCCTCTCCCAACCCTTCTTTCCCATTTCGTGCTACCTAGGTAGCCAATTTGTGAAAGGTGGTTGGGACGGTCGTTTCTAGGCCCGTGTACTATGCAGAGGCCATGCGTTACACTCCTCCCCCTCTAGGTGGCAACGTCCTCGTTGCCGTAGAGTGCTTCTGGGGACGGGTGCTTCGAGCGCGCCGAATCACATTACGACGAGGGTCAACACCATCCACTGGTTGTGAGGCTGCTATTTGAGCCAGGTCTTCCAGATATCCGTGAACCGCAGTTTCGGTCAAATGTTCCTCTGGCTCCCATGAGTTGTGTTCATGCCCATAGCCTTTCCACTTAATAAGGAACTCGCGTACTGTCTTGCGGCCGCGCTGTCGATCACGGTGCATGAGCACATGCTCGACCTCATAAAAGAGTTCCTCATCGAGGACGATCGTTGGCGGAGGTAAGTACTTGCCTTCAGCAATGTACTTATTGAGCAGAGACACGTGGAAGACATTGTGAATCTGCAATGTTTCGGGTAACTTCAACTTGTAAGCTACCACACCAACGCGCTGGATCATCTCGAACGGCCCAATCCATTGAGGGAACGACTTTTTTGCCCCAGGGATTTTGAGACGAATGTTCTTCGTGCTCAATAATACCTTGTCTCCAACCTCAAAAGAGACTTCCCGGCGTTTCATGTCGGCATAAGACTTTTGTCGCTGCTGGGACAGCTGCAGCCAGCGGTGAGCAGACTTGAGCGCTTCTAGCTGCTTGCCCACAAAGTCTTTCGCGGCAGGGACTCGCAGTCCGCATATCCCATGCGTAGTAGGTGTCGTGGGATGCCGACCACAGTTCAGAATGAAGGGTTTTTCATGGGTACCTTCATGGACGGAATTGTTCTCTGCGAACTCAACCACATGTAACAAGTCATCCCAATCATCTTGAGTTGGGCCAATGAAGGAACGAAGCATCTGCTCAAGAGTATGATTCGTCCGCTCTGTCTGCCCATCCGTTTGGGGATGGAAGGCTGACGACATCTTTAACTTCGTTCTGAGTGTCCGGGTAACTTCGTGCCAGAACCGGCTTGTAAAGCGCGGATCTCGATCGGACACTAGCACACGCGGTAACCCGTGTAAGCGGAACACGTGTGCTACAAACAACTTGGCCGTATCTTCCGCGGATACGTCTGTTGTAGTAGCAACGAAGTGCACCATTTTGGTCAATCGATCGCGCATTTTTGGGAGGTCTGTGATGAAATCCAGTGAGACACTCTCCCAAGGTTCGTCTGGAATCTCCAGTGGTTGAAGCAAACGACCAGGCTTTTTCGTGTCTGACTTGTTGCGTGCGCATGCATCACAACGCGACACGAATTGTTGGACCTCAGTCCCCAATCCAGGCCACTAGTACACATCACTCAAGGCCCACCGGGTTTTCTTGATACCCAGGTGTCCCCCGTACTTGGTGCTATGCACTTCCTCAATTATATCATTCCGCAGGTTACCCACATGGTGTACCACAATCTCTTTCTCTCGCCACCTGAGCTCATGCTCGTACTTGAGGCCCTTCGTATTTTGTGGGTTCTGGAACGAGGAGTCAATATGGTATCCTGTACGGATGCGTTTCAGAAAGCCACTGAAGGTGACCTCACTCACTGGAGCCACGGCAAGAATACCAAAGCAAGCAGCAACCACTGCCTTATCCTCGGTTTCATCAAGCCCAGTCGCTGCCCCTATCGGCTGTCTGCTGAGGGGGTCAGCCATGTTCGTAGAACCTGCACGATATCGAATATCGAATGTGAACCCACTAAGGAGTTCTGCCCAGCGGGCTTGGCGCCGAGTGAGCGTGGCTTGAGTAGAGAAATACTGTAGGTGTTCGGACAGTGGTCTGTCGTGACCACAAACTCCACACCTTCTAGATAACATCGCCATGTTCGCAGCGCATGCACGACCGCCAGCAACTCTTGTTTTGACGTCGTATAGCGTTGCTCTGCCGGGGAGACCTTCCTACTCTCAAATGCCACAGGACGGCCCTCCTGCAAGAGTACCGCCCCAATCCCTACTGTCGAGGCGTCTGTGACCACCTCATAGGGTTTAGAAGGATCTGGCAATACCAAAACCGGACCATTGGTCAGCTTTGTTTTGACTTTGTCAAATGCCTCTTGGCATTGTCGAGTCCACTCCCATGCACTACCCTTTCGGGTGAGTGCTGTCAGAGGGGCAACGACAGTCGAGTAATTTTCCAAGAAGCGGCGGAAATAATTGGCCAGGCCTAGGAAGGACCTGATCTGACACACGTCTTGTGGGACGGGCCAATTCTGAACAGCCACCACATTCTTGGGGTCGACTTTAAGTCCGTTGTTCCCGACAAGATGACCGAGGTATTCCAGCTCGTGTTTGTAGAAATGGCATTTCCATAAACGAGCATAGAACTTGTGTTCTCGCAACTTCCCTAGCACCCATTTTAGGTGTTGAGTGTGCTCGTTTTCAGTCTTGGAATAAACCAAGATATTGTCGAGGTAAACCAGAACGAAGTGTCCGATAGCTTCGCGAAACACATCGTTCATGGCCCTCTGAAAAGAGGCCGGAGCATTGGTCAAGCCAAAGCTCAGCACGCGCCATTGAAAATGGCCAAACGGCGAACGTAACGCCGTCTTGGGAACATCTTCCTCAGTGATGCGCAGTTGGTGGTACCCTTGTGCCAGATCCAACACGCTAAACCACTGAGCACCATGGAGTCGATCGAACAGGTCTTCTATCCTTGGAAGATGATATCTGTTCTTGATCGTGATCTTGTTTAGGGCGCGGTAGTCGACGCACATGCGTAAGCCACCACCCTTCTTGTTAACGAACAAGATTGGTGCTCCATGTAGTGATGCGCTTGGCTCAATCCATCCCTTCTTGAGGTACTCCTCAATCCGTTGTTTAGCCTCCTCGTACTCAGCTGGACTGAGGCGATACAGAGGTCAAAACGGTGGGAGCTTTCCAGGCTCCACAGGGATGGTGTGGCCCACGGCGCGGTCAGGAGGGAGTCCGTCTGGAATAGACCCAAAAACCTCCTTAAACTCATCCACCAGTACCTTCATATGAGGTGGAAAATCCTCAATGTCTGGCGTTGGGGTTCCAGCTTCCTCGAGCTGCACGACGAAAAGTGTGTTAGCAATGCGGTAATGCTGTCCGAATTGACATGCAAGAGCAAAGCACACGTCTAGACTTTTCGTTATTTGAACCGCCGGGATGGTTGTGTCGACAAACACATGCCACTGGATTGGTTCACCATTCTTGGTGAAAGAAACTGTGTTATCCTGGAAATCGAGAATAACCTCATTTGCACGTAACCAATCCATTCCCAAGACTACGTCGACACCCGCTAGCAAGGGGAGAACGTAAGTGCGAATCTTTTCGCTATAGCCTTGGATTTCCATGTCGATCATTGTCCGTCCTTTACTTGGCATAAGACTATCGTCACCAAGACGAATGGGACATGACGGTCCTTCAACGAGGACCCCAAGCAGTGTATCGACAAGAATTTTCGCGCTATGTCTGTTAACGCGACCCGAAAGGAGTAGATTTTGTTGATGCATTGGGCGGATGGGGCATGCCACAATGTTCGACGAGGGTTTGTAGTACACCTTGACATTGTGGCGGGCTCACCCAAAGGATTCAGATTTGGTCCACCACACATGGCGTCCCTTGTCCCAAGATGCCAACACAACCCATCCACGAAGTGATTTGAACGTTTCGCCCTTTACTGTACGAGTCACCACGACGACCGCGGTCAGGGGGGTGCTCTTGAGTACAACGACTCACAACATCGAGTACGAAAGGCAATGTTTCCAGGCCACAGTAAACGACTGAGAATTTATCTCGTAACGCTTCGATGGATATAGCATCAAGTGGGTACGATCGAGGTGCGAACATTGATTTTTTATTAAAAAGAAGAGGCAAACAAATAAGAGATTTTGCATTCAGCAAGCTTCTCTAGCTTTAGTAAATCATCGTCACATAAAGCATATGCCTCATCCCCTCGATCTATCTGACCAACTAGGTACCCACACCCTAGTTGGACTTCTGAAAATCCTTCTTACTGCCAGAAGGTCCTTCGCCGCCATTGTTGTTGCCCTTAGGCTTACCACTATGCTTTATGATATTCCTATAGCGGCACTGAAATTCCATGTGACCACGGCGGCCACACCCTCGGCAGATGACATTAGAGAAATCCCTTGGTGGCCCTTTGTAACCGCCACCATTCGCCCTCTTAGCAAGAGGACGCTGCTGGTTACCATTCTGGTGGAAGGGCCTCTTGTACCCTTGGCCCTTCCCCTTGGAATTCCACTGGCCACCACCTCCATTGCCACCATCCCCCTTCGTCTGAGTCCTCGACTCAGGCTGGTCGGTGGAAGGCGTTGCTAGCATACGAACAGTCTCGTCCGTTGCTTGAACCGCCTCTTTGAGCTCCTTGTAGGTGCTCCATCTGTTGAGGCCATTTGCGACATGCTTATCCTGCAGGGACTGGGGCAAGTTCTGGAAGAAGATATACATAACTTTATTCTCAGACAGTTGCTTGCCCAGCAGTCGCAGAACGCTCTCAAACTCTTGTGCATATTTCTGCACGGAGCGCTCGCCACACTTGATGTTTTCAAGGCGACGACGCACCTCCAAGTCAGTTGTCTTGACAAGGAAAGCCGCTTTCATTGCAGCACAGAACTCGTCCTAAGTGAAAAACTTTCCACTTACTTCGAGCTGCTTCCGGCTAGCAAACATGGTTTGACTAGCATGCTCATCCAACGCGCCAGAGACAGCGGTGACACGAGCGTTGTTGCGCACGTTGTGGAGAGTCAGCATTTTATCCACTGTTGTCACCCAGTTCTCAACATCTGTCTTGCCACGGATGAATTTCGGGAGCGCACTTGGGAGCGAGCCAAAAAATGTTGCCATACGCTGGACAGGCTGCTGAAGTGCTGCAGTTGAAGGAGCTGCAACAGGCGGCAGGTTGGATTGGGTGCCCGATGGGCCAATAGTAGCGGGTGAGTGTTGGTAGATAGGACCCCCCCGAAGATCCCTATACTGGTTCTGCAGGTGGGCAATAGCAGGTTGCATCAGGGCGATGGTAGATTGCAGCTCGGCAGTTGTAGTCTGCAGTTGGGTAATAGCAGCTTGCAGCTGGTCGCACGTTTTCTCCAGAGCCAGGATTTGATTGCCCCGGTTATGTAGCAGACGCTTGTGATCCCGTACCTCTCCGTATGCCATATTGAGATCGGCTTGCAGCCTAGTCCTGTCGGCCTTTTGTGTCGCCAAAGCAATATTGAGGGAGTTGATGCGTCCCTTCTGCTGATTGATTGTAAGCTGCTGCTCGGAAACTTGTGCCTGGAGTTTAGCCACATCATCGGAGAGCGACCATGCCTCGATGCCATCATCCTCCCCCTCTGCTCCATCAATCCCTTCTGCTTCTCCATGCTCTTCATTGCCCTCATTCTCCAAGTTTAGGTCCACCAATTCAATATCAGCCATTGCCTCATCTTGCTGCTGGTTATTATAAGCAGCAAGGTTGGCTCCCTCAGGAGTCACATTAGGCTCCTCCCTCTCCAAGTTCTCCAAACCTTGACTTGAAGTCATGGTAAAATAAGGAAGAGGTTGCAACAGATCTGAAATGTTCTTTAAGATCTCTGAAGAAATCCGTTCAAGTCCCAATCACCGCAGCGAGAGGGCAAGACAATCTCAATAAAGAGATCTCTTAACAGAATTACTTAATATGAGAAATTATATGAATGACAATCTGTTGCCCAATCCCTAGCACCTCAATGCTAGGGCAAGATCTAAGCTAGATCTTGCAACAGATCGCAGATCTGAACCACACTCCTCAAGGGAGTCTTCCACCAACAAGGTGGGTAAGAGAGAAAATGATCTCTATTCAAATCTTGAATGGTGGAGGTAGAAGAAGAGGTTGTACTGGAAAATGGTCTAGAGAAGGGTTGGAGTTGGTGAAGATCTTGAAGAAGCTGTCAAATTACTTGGAGAAGTTTGAAATGTCTTGAAATATCTTCAAATCTTCACTCCAATGTCTTGGATTGAGGTCCAATCACCCCTCTAAAAAAAAAAAGATCAAGAAAAATCCCACAAGGCTTAAGACTAACCTTGCTCTGAATACCAATGTAACAACCCTTGCCCTTATAGCATGGGCAACAAGGGTTGAAGTAAAAAACCAACACCCAAGATCCTAGGATATAATAATGGAGTACAAAGTCAACTAACGACCTCCTAGCGTTGTACTTAGGAAGAATCCCCTCCAAGAGGTAGCTTAAGCTTGAGGAAAACTCTTGGAGGATAGTACTTGAAGCTCTGGCTGGGTAGGGCTTCCCCTAGAAGACTATACTAGAAGCTACTAGTGTAAGAAGTCTTGTGAGGAGAGCTCATGACTTCTTGTGAGAAAAATCCCATTTCAAGATTGATTTCTTGGAGTGGGAAGTTGAGAATGAGCTTCTCAGCCCAGGCCCCTTCCAATGACTCCCAGCAGCTGCTCAACCTCCTCCATGGCTCCAAGGAGGTGAGCTAGGTTATGTGGCAAAAGGGTTGGATTTCCAACCAATGAGAGGTTTACAACAATGTATTCAGATTAGCATATAGTGTACAGCATAAGAATATTCGAGTTGAGTTGGCATTGCCAACCAACTCCCTGGTTCTGATTGGTCGCAAATCCAACCATCGCATGTGTTGGGAATTTTGCCAACTCAATTTGTACAACTAAAATCTGATTGGTCCAAAGTACCGACCAGTCCCAATCCTCCCCTCCCAACCCTTCCTTCCCATTTCGCGCTACCTAGGTAGCCAATTTGTGAAAGGTGGTTGGGACGGTCGTTTCTAGGCCCGTGTACTATGCAGAGGCCATGCGTTACAGCAGATGCCTGACGATGACGGGGCCTGCGTGCATAGTACACGACATACCGAAGATCACGTTGTGTCGCTCCAGGCGAAATTCCAGTGCGGAAACGTGACTCTGAATCTGAATCTCAACCTGACATTGGAACAGGTTCTCTAAAAGAAGTTGTTACTTTTTATTGCAGGCGAGAAAACGAGCTAGCAGTCTATCACGACAGTGCATAACAGCCTTCCATGACCACTACTCTGAGAACGCTATCTTCAGGTGCCAATTGGGGACGTGTCGGTCGAAGTCCGCAGCCTAGCCTGAACGTTTGCCATAGCTAATGCCCCAGGAAATGGTGTAAGTTTTGTAGGAAGTTGGAGAAATCTACGGCTGGAATGGCGTTTGGGATAAGGGCGTATTTTCTCTTGATGTCCTTGATTCGGGGAAGTCAGAGTTGACACAAGGTGGACACTTAGGCTCTATCTGCTAAATGGAGCTCCACGTTGCCGCTCGGAATACACCTAGCCCGCGGTAATTTTACACCCAGTATTTTCAAAGGGGGTGCTGCCGAGAGGGTATTCACCCCCTGAAAGCAGCTCCTGAATACCAGATCCGGATACCCTTGATGAATAAATTTTGCTTGGGTTTCTAGATGAAACATATACTGCTTGATTTAGTGTTTCTCGAGTTAGGCAACCTGACCGGACGTCAGCTTAGGTAGTGCTAAAAGTTTTGGCCCGCGTGGAGTCTGCCGCGCTTAGGCCGTAGGAACAAGGGAGTACTGTCTACGCACTCAGAAATGGTCACGGTGGAAACAAAATTTATACCGCCGCCCATTTATGCTTTTCCTCCCATCAGCACCTGTTACAGAACTGTATGCCTTTTCTGCTGCAAAATCGCTTTTATCCATGGAAGTAAGCCGGGAGTCCACGAAAGTGGTGACAGAGTCCAGGGGAGAAGCAAAACTTCAATGTGGTGTCCATGAAAGTAGGGCCTGACCACGAATGTATGAGAAGTTTCGTGGACAGTCGCGGCAGTAATTTTCCCATTGACTAAGGCTGAACCTCAAGAATGAATTACACCTAGCCCGCAGTAATTTCACACCCTGAAACTGGGTGGTAGAAGAATTTTTGTTTCCACCCTGACCATTTCTGAGTGCGTAGACAGTAACCCCTTGTTCCTATGGCCTAAGCTTGGCAGACTCCATGTGGGAGAAAACTTTGAGCACTGCCTAAGCCGACGTCGGGTTTCCTGACTTGAGAAACACTAAATCGAGCTGTAAACGTTTCGTATAGAAACCCAAGTTCTTGTTGTTTTTCAAGGTATCCGGACCTGGTCTTCAGGAGCTACTTTCGGGGGGTGAATACCCACTTAGCGGCACCCCCTGTGAAAATACTGGGTGTGAAAATACCGCGGACTAGGTGTAGTCAGGACACGAGGGTCCCAAGGACGAGGGGTTTTGGGTTTGGGCGCCTCCGATCAGGTTCGGCACTGATTAGTTCCGCACCGATTAGGACGTGGAAAAATGTGCCCGTTTTGAAGATTGTTTCACCGAACCTCGTACTGTAGAGCGAACAGTGAAAACATTTTTGTGTCTTTCCAGATCAAAATGTTATGATATGGGAAGTGGCAATGAACTATAACGTGAGGATACAAGGTCGCTATTGCAATGAGAGCACGAGGTTATATAGGGGTTGGAGTGCTAGGGCGATAACTTCGGAACGTGGGTAGGTTCGGCAATGTGGCGACAGTGCCGGACGCGATTCGGGAAAGGGTTGGGCCGACAAATGAGGCCGAACGTGACGAGTCGAGGAGTTCGGGTGTATGCGCTAGCGTACAACTCAGTAAGGAATGGAAATTCCTTACACTACCCCCCCCCTCCTAAACGAGGCTGCGGGCATCGGAAACATTCGGACGCTGATAATACGTTGTCAGAATCGGGTGTGATTCTATATCAGCAAAGGGTACCCAGCTGTCATCCTCAGATGTCCGATCGCGCCATCTGCCGAGAAAATCCACCATTCCACGGTTCTGCTGCGTTGTGACTCGATGGCCAGAATCTTCATAGGCTCGGTTGTCGGTTCCTGCAAGGGCGTTAGCTGCGGTACGATGCGCTGACGCGCCAAATCCGACAAACTTGGGACGTAGGGTCGTAGCAAGCTGACGTGGAAGGCCGGGTGGTGACGCCAATCAGCTGGGAGTCGAAGGTGAGCAGTGACAGGTGTCACCATATTTGTCACTTGAAAAGGACCACAGCAGCGGGGCCGGAGTGTGCTCGGGCTCGGCAGGCGCAAGTTGCGAGTGTCGAATAGTACGAGATCTCCCACTTTGTAAGTGACGTTGCGTCGATGACGATCGGCTTGTCGGCTTGCAACCAGGTTGGCTTTCCGGATTGCCTCAGCTGCTTTTTCTCGGGCTGCGAGGATGTCTTCGGCAAATCGTTGGGACCGGGGCAATGGTGTCTCGATGTTTGGTGTAGAGGGTACCACCGTGTCCTGTCTGTAATTGAGGAAAAATGGGGATTGATGAGTTGTGGCGGAAGGCGCGTTATTGTACGCGAATTCCAGCAGCGGAAGGGATTTCTCCCATGTCTGTGGGTTAGTGCAGGTAGCCCGAATGAGTTGCTCCATAGTTTGGTTGACTCGTTCGGTCAGCCCGTCAGTCTGTGGGTGGTAGGTTGAGGAAAACTGTAGTTTGGTGCCGAATTGGTCCCACAGGTGGCGCCAAAAATTCGATGTGGATTTCGGGTCTCGGTATGAAATCATGGCGGTGGGCAGTCTGAGGAGTCTGATTATGTTGGTGATGAATAGTTGGGCAGTTTGCTCCGCCGTAATTTTCTGTTGACAGGCGATGAAGTGCGCCATTTTCGTGAGTTGGTCAACGATCACAAGGATGGCATCGTTTCCGCTAGGACGGGCCGGCAGTCCTGTCACGTAGTCCATCGTAACGTGTTGCCAGGGTCTCTCGGGCGGATCCCAACGGCTGTAGGAGTCCAGCTGCTCGCTGATGGGATGATTTCATGTTTTGGCAAGCAGTGCAGGAGGACACGTACTTGCGCACGTCGTCAGCCATGTTCGGCCAGTAATAATGGCGCTGTAACGTCTTCATGGTTTTGTCGACTTCGAAATGCTCGGAGGTAGGATTGTCGTGGGATTCTTGTATTAGAAGCGTACGAAGTAAATTGAGCCGGGAACCCAGATGCGGGAAGTGTCGCGCTTATTAAAGTAGTGTCCGGTGGCGGTGGTATGCTATTGGTAAATGGCGGAGCGGAAGAAGGGGTCGATCTTGTAGCCGTGGGTAAATAGTCCGGTAAGGAGTGGGCTGGTCTGGGCGACTAGTATGGCGGCGGTATGGGCAGTGGGTCGGGTCAGGGCATCAGCAATATCGTTGGCGCCCCGTTTGTAGGTGATGGTGTAGTGGACGTTTGACTGGAGGAAATCGAGCCATCGGATTTGTTGCGGGTTGAGATTCGGCTGGGCTCGCAGGTACTGGAGGGATTTGTGGTCGGTTCGCACAGTGACGTCAGCGCCTGTCAGGTAGCACCGCCAGGTCTTGAACGCGTGGACGATCGCCAACATTTCCTTGCCGTGTACCGTGTATTTTTTCTCTGCGCCATGCAGCTTCCGTGATTCGTAGGCAACTGGTTGTAATCCTTCGCCAAAATCCTGTAGAAGAACTGCGCCGATGGCGATGACACTGGCGTCGGTGATGACTTCGTATGGACGGTCAGGATCGGCGATGCGAAGAACAGGTGGCGACGTGAGCACGATATTTAGTTGGTCAAATGCAGCTTGCTGCTTCTCTCCCCACCAAAACAATCGCGATCCTTGAGTCGGTCAGTTAGCGGGGCAGAATACCAAGCCATATTGGGTAAAAACCTGCGGACGTAATTGATGAAGCCCAAAAAACTCTGCAGCTCCTTGATGTTGCTTGGTGGCTTCCATTCCTGTATCGTCTTGATTTTCTTGGGGTCGATTTTCACTCCTTCAGTAGAGACGATGTGGCCCAAAAACTCCAACTCCTGCTTAAGAAAGTCGCACGTAGACCCTTTGGTGATGAGGCGATTCTTGTGCAGCAGCGTGAAGACTGCATCAAATCCTGTAAGTGCTGCTCCCTGCTGCAGCTATAGATTAGCATATCGTTGAGGTAGATGATGACGCATTTGTCCAAGAGTTCCCTGAAAATTCCATTCATGGTCATTTGGAAGGTCGAAGGCACGTTCGTGAGGCCAAAAGGCATCACCAGGTACTCGTAGCTGCCGTAGCGGGTTCGAAATGCCGTCTTGTGACAATCTTCGGCGGCGACGCGGATCTGATGGTAACCTCCTCGCATGTCGATTTTCGAGAAAAACTTGGCTCCACGAAGTTGGTCGAGAAGTTCGTCGGCTCGCGGAATCGGGTAACGCGACTTGATGGTGATCCGGTTGAGCGCGCAGTAGTCGATACACATTCTGAACCCTCCATCCTTCTTCGACGTGAACAGTATCGGGGCGGCGTATGGTGACGTGCTGGGCCGGATAAATCCTTTCGTCAGAAGGTAATCCAGCTGCTGCTGTAATTCTTCGAGTTCGGGTTGGCTGAGCCGGAATTGGGGCTATACCGTTGCTTGGGTGCCTGGTTCCAGCTCGATTCGGTGGTCCTGAGGTCGGCTTGGTGGGAGTCCCGCTGGCAGATCGTCCGGGAAAATCTGAGGGTATTTTCGAATCAGGTGCACTAAGTCCGGAGGGACGGCCTCGCACAGCTTCTCTATAGCTTCGGTCTCGACCGTCGATATCACCTCGCGAAGATCAACGGCGTACGCTGCAACTCCAGCCTTCATCGCGCACTTGAAAGTGATCGCATGGACTTGGGTGCTTCGCATGCGAGGCCCCGTCCACTTGGGCAGCTCGCGAGAAATCCCATCAAGCTTGATGCTGCAGCCGCCCGTCGTCCAGTCAATCTTCGGGTTGTACCGTCGCAACCAATCATGTCCCAGCAGCACGTCGCATCCGTCGAGAGTAGTTGCCAGTAGTCCCATCCGAGATTTTACATGCTCCCCACAGATAAAACCCACGTTCTCCACTCGTTCCCGTATTGCCAGCGGTGTTCCGTCCACCAGTCGGGCGTCGATCTCAGGTAGACACTTGAGTAAGGGTATACCAATTTTTTTAGCCCTGTCGAGTTGTATGAGATTGTGACTCGCGCCTCCATCAACGAAAATCTTCAATAACACCCCGTTGACTTTACCCTCCACCAACACAGGGTGATCAGCCGTTTCGTCCCCCTTATTTGTTTGGGTCCGGTCGATTGCAGCAATCAGGATCACGACCCGGTGGAAACTGTGTGGTTCGGGCGAAGAAGCCTGCCCGTTAGTAAGGGGCCCGGTACTTACTGACGCGACCCATTTCCGGGTCACTCCTCCGGCTTCTTCCCTATAGAATTCTGGAGGGCTATGAATTCTTGGCAGTTGCGTTGGATGTGACCCGGCCGGCCACAGTGGTAGCATAGCCTCGAATTTCACGGAGCAACTGCGTAAATATCCACTGCGTCCACCCCTTTTATCGTGGTGCGCTGGTACTGTTCTCGAGGGCGACCTCCGTCATAGAAGTTCGTCCTTGGTTTTGTGATCGAATCAACGGCTTCGGTGAGTTGGATGTAGTCTTGTAATTGCTTCGCAGAGCGTTGTAGTTTTATCTGGTACTGTATTTTAGGCTTCAAGTCGCCCATGTACCTATCGACCTTCTCCAACTCGTGCATGTAGCCACATCTGTCCACAAACGTCAAGAATTACGCGGTGTACTCAGACACAGATCCCAACTGCTTCCACATGCGTAGAGTTTTGCGTGCCTTGTCTGAGTCAGGTGCATGCTCAAACCGCTTGCGAAGATCTGCACACCACGTTGCCCATGTGTGAATGTGGGTTGCTCCAAACAATAGATCTGCCTCGTCTTCGTCGCTGGACTCTTCGGACCACTCGTGCTGTCCTTCTGTGCGAGTTGCCGCTGAGTCGACAATGACCTTCCACCACTGTAGTTCGGCCCCTTGCAACAATGTTAACACGTGGCTGATCCGCTTCTGATCCTCTCTAATGCCCGCCGCGTTAAAATAGATATTCATGACGAATATCCATAGCAGCACTGTCACGCCTTTATTAGCTGGGTCGAAAGGAGCGGGTTGCTGATATCTTACGCCGCCACTTGTCGAGCGCGGGGTTGTTTCCGGTAGTCATGCCAGCTCCACTGGCGACGGTTGCTGCTCACCCGCCTCGCTTTGTGCATCGTCGTCCGGCTCCTTTGGATGCCTCTCCTGCGTTTGGCAAAGTCGCTGGTTCTCGTCGCGGAGGCCATGGACGATGCTTGTCAAATTCTTCAACTGCTCCATTAATGTTTGCAGGTCCACAGTTTCCCGGGCAGGGTTCGCAGCAGTCGAGGTGGACTGTCCCTCAACCGTCGAGTCTACCGGGGCCATGGCGATCAGGACGGGGCAGAAGCTAGCGCACACGCTGTAGTGTTGACGTAAACATATTTACGATCCAAGACAACTACAGTGCAGATGTGCTAGTCACCTTTGGAAACGTTGGACTGTGATAGCAGTTGTTATGATATAGGAAGTGTTAATGAACTATAACGTGAGAATACAAGGTCGCTATGTTAGAATACTAGAATGATCAAAACAAGTGTGAACAAGGGAGATATAGTGTTGGGGTTGTACCCTCTAAGAACATACACCTATCTAGCCTATAACTTCTACATACTAACATATGTATAAGTTGTCGCACCCCCTAGGCTAGATAAGGGGTAGTGTTGAGCAAGCAACATGCAGCTTCGGGTGGCACTACTAGTCGAACCTCTGAGGCAGGGGACCGAAGACCAGTCAGCAAGAGTTCAAACAAGGCAAGAACAAACCGGGGCAGCACTACTAGTCCGGCCACTGGAAGAGAAGCCACAAGGCCAGTCTGGAAGGAATAAATAAAGAGGAGTACACAATCAAGGTCCTAGCAAGTGAGATTCTACAGGAACTAGACCAAGCTGCAAACAGTGCCTCTGATGATCTCTATGCGCAAGTGCCTTAGTAAAGATATCAACTGTGTTGGAACCTGAGGCCAAGTGTACTACGCGGGCTTGGCGACGCTGCTATAGCTCACGCAGGAGGAAGTACCGCAGCTGGATGTGCTTCGCTCTGCCCTCAAGTCGAGGCTCCTGACACAGGAGGATCATGGCCCTGTTGTCAGTGTACAGGACCGGGGCAGAACTAGGTCGCTCACCTAAGTCGGCAAGCAAGAACGTCAGCCAGCGGAGCTCCTCTGCCGCCATGGCATCGGCGTAGATCTTAGCCTCACAGCTAGACTGGGCAATAGACGAGGAGCGAGTGGACCTCCACGAGATGGCAACTGAACCAAGGCCAAAGAAGTAGCCCTGGGAGGACCTGAGGATCTCACCTTCGTCTGCCCAAGAAGCGTCTGTGTGCCCAGTAATGACCACTGGCCTGTGTCCTCCCAGCACTAGCCCCATGCCCGATGTACTCGCAAGATAACGCAAAACCCTCTAAGCGGCCGACCAGTGCTGGGGTCGGTGTCTGCCGGTGGCCACAAAGCGAGTCAGGATGTTGAGAGGGTATGCGCGATCTGGACGAGTGGAAGTCATCAGGTACATGAGGCAACCCACCAGCTCTGCGTAAGGACCACTGGGCTCTACCGACTCCTCAGGAACTGGAACTGACAGCCAGTGGTCTACTGGCAGAGGTGTGGGCTGCGTGGAGGAGAACAGAAGACCGAACCTCTGAAGGGCCTAGCGCACCAAGTGTGACTGTCTGAGAGTGATGGTGCACGCTGCTCTGTCCCTGGAGATCTGCAAGTCAAGGTAGTGGCGCAGCTCTCCAAGGTCAGTGCAGGGGTGTCTCCTCAGCAGCTCAGCCTTCACGGAGGGCAGCGCGTCTCTGTCTGCAGTAGCGAAGACCAGGTCGTCTACGTAGACAAGGATGTAGAATGGGGACTGGCCAGCACGAATGAAGAGTGAGGGGTCTGTAGAAGACGGAAAGGGTTGCAGGTCAGCTAGTGTAGCACGCAGCATGTCGTGCCACTCACGGGGCGCCTGTCGCAGGCCGTAGACCGGGCGCTGAAGGTGCCACTGGGTCCCAAGAGGGAAGGTACGAGTAAAGCTCTGAGGACGGCGCAGGTAGACCTGCTCGAGTAGGCGGCCCTGAAGAAAAGCAGTGGACAAGTTGAGGGAGTGAAGCTCGGAGTCACGCTGTGCTGCTACGTGTAGCAGCGCTCGAAAAGTAGTCATCTGCGGGGTTGAGGCGAAGGTCTGAAAGAAGTCCACCCCCTCACGCTGACTAAAGCCTCTAGCCACGTAGCACGCCTTAAAGACAGGCGGCTGTCTAAGGGGGGGCTTCACCTTGAAGAGCCATTGGCCATCGACTATATTCACCCCTGGTGGGGGAACTGCGTCAACGTAGGTGGCGGTGGATCTCCAAGGTGCCATCTCTTGCTCCATGGAAGCTATCCACTGAGAGGCCCAAGGTCTCGAGGTCGCCTCAGCGTAAGTGCGAGGGGTCGGGATGTCAAAGGCGTCTGAGTCACCCTCAGGGACTAGCAGCATGGAGCAGAGATGGGGAGCAGCCTCGGACAGGAAAGCAAGCTTGTACTGCCTGTCCTCTAGGACGTCACTGCCAAGGGCAGGAGCACCCCTGACGGATAGAGGACGGACAGGGTCAGAGACCAGAGCGGTGGCGTAGTCAAGGCGGCGGGTAGAGGCGAAGTCAGCGGCAGCAGCGACAAGAGCGTCAAGACTCGAGACAGGAACAGACGGGTCGGCAACGAGGGAGGCAAGGACTCGAGGAAAACAAGAGGACGAGCAGCACGAAGGTAGTTAGATAGAGAGGGAGGCATGACATCGAGCGACGACGGAGGAGGCGAAGGCAGGAGGGGAGGATGAGACGTGTGGGAACGAAGCAGCATAGGGTGAGAACGTGGAACAGGGGAGACAGGACGAGCACGAGAGGGATGGCGAGACCAGACGTGAGACAGAGGCATCAGGTCAGGGGACAGACGAGGAGTAACTGGAGGGGAACGAGGTAGGAAACGAGCCGGGGACGAGTTGGGCGGAGGAGACACAATACCGTGGACAGGAAGGGGAGGAGATGACGGGGGAGGCGTAGGCAAGCGGTCAGGGGAGGGAAAACCGAGCAGGCGAAGGGAGGACACCGGCGGCGACAGCTGCTGCTGCTGCTGCTGCTCGACGACGACACCGGGAGTGCTAGCCGCACCGCGGCTACCTCCGAAACACTCCACTCCAGCACCCCCAGAAACAGCACCCCCAGAGCGAGAACTCTCTCCAGCACCAGTGCCACCCCCGAGCCCGCCGGGACAAGCCACAATAGGAACCCCAGGACCAGAACCCTCCTCAACGCCAGCACCCCCAGAGGCCACAAACGGCTGCTGCTGCTGCGATGGCGGCGGCGGCCGCTGCGGTGGCGGCGACGGCTGCGGCGGCGGTGGCGGTGGCTGCTGCGGCGGAGACGGCTGCTGCGGTGGCGGCGACTGCGACAGCGGAGGAGGAGACATTGGGGAAGAGACTGGAGGCAAGAACGGTGTTGCAGGGCCACCTGACCGACTCCTCAACCAGGACAAGCGACGGGAGGGGAGTGACGTGAGATGCACCAGACAGAGCAGGACGGCGAGGGGAGCAGGGGCTACCGGAGGAGTGGGGACCAGAAACAGGGGAGGGGAAACCGAGAAACCTTGGTGAGGAAAGCACTGGTAAAAAGAGACAGACTCGTCGAAGGTGGCTTGACGGGAGTGAAAGAAGCGGTGAGACGGCGGGTGGTAAAAGTGTCAGTCATAGGAGTCCAGGGGGAAACCGAGGAAGACACAGGGGATAGTGAGGGCAGTGAGCTTGTCCATGCCAGAGGGACGAACGTGAGCGAGGCAGCCCCAGACGTGGAACGCGGACGCGTCAGCAGGGAACCCGGTCGAAAGAAGGGTCGGCGAAACTTGCGACTGCTGAGAGCGCGGCCAGAGGTTAAGCTGGTGAGCGGCGAAGCGAACGGCGAACGACCACAGAAAACGGGGTGCACCGGCATGAATCATGGAGGTACGAGCCACCTCCATGACCAAACCGATGCGTCGCTCAGCGACCCCATTCCGTTGCGGGGAGTCTGGTAGGGTGTACGACTAGGTGATGCCCTCCGCAGGAGAGATCTGTCCAAGACGACCAGAGGCGAACTCGCCGCCATGGTCGGAGTGGAGACACAGCACAGAGAGACCGCGGTGGAGGTGCACAGCTACGACCCACGGGATAAGAACGTCAGGCAAGTCGGCCTTCCGCTCCAAGGGAATCACCGTAGTGTAGCGCGTGAAGTCGTCGATGAGCACGAGGAAGTAGCGTCCAGGGACGGGGGCTGGGCCCCAGACGTCCAGGTGCAGGGTCTAGAGGGGTGTGGTGGCAGGACGAAGCAAGGAGGAGTGAGGAGAATGTCGGTGTCGGCCCTCGGCGTGCACGGCGGCGCAGGCGAGGGAGGAGGGCATGAAATGACGCAGGGAGGCCCAGGACGAGACCGTGCTGGGACATGTGATGCAGACCCGGGAGCGCAAAAAGACCTAGGCGGTGGTGCCACAGAAGCGACAGGCGAGTGAGCGACCGACACGAGCACGCAGTGGTGACCTGGGTAGACGCAGGGCGCGGGGGGGACGGTCCACCCGGGGGGGAAGCAGTGTCCAGTATAAAGAGGCCAGACACCGAGTCCCGGGGGAACGTAGCAAGGGGGGAACCTGAGGCGGCCTCGGTACAGATCGCGTACCGCTCGTGACCCGGGATCGTAGTGGTGATGCCGAGGTCCTGAAGACACCCGACACCAACTAAGTTCCGGGAGAACGAGGGGATGTGCAGGCTTGTAAGGGAACCCAAGGGAACCGCTGGACATGGAAGGGTAGTGTAGTTGCGAGCAGCTACAGGACCAGAGGAGGGGTCAGCAAATGCGACAGCGGCAGGCGCGGCAAGCGGCGTAAGCGCAGCGCGGTTGCAGAAGAAGCAGGCAAACGCACCGGAGTTCAGTGTGAAGGACAGCGAAGCAGAAATGGCAGCAGAAGAAGGAGCAAGTGTGGAGCCTAGGCTAGAAAAAGCAAACGGTCCTACGCCTGATGCAGCAGGGGAGTCTGTACTACACACAAGTGCTACGCCTAAGCTAGCAAACACATGGTAATAAGATCCAGACACACTAGCAGCGTGAGCACACAGAGAATGTAGGGCAGAACTAATCTGATCCATGTCTAAGTAAAAAATAGGCACACCGTGGCGCAGCAGACTGGGCCAGTCGGGGAGGTCGGGGGCCGGGCCGAAGCGGCGACGGAAGAGGTCGTCGAGGCGGCGGAAGCAGCGGGAAGTTGGGTGCGGGCGGCTGCACATAATGCCACGAAGGGGCCCGGTCTGGAGCTGGTACTGGCAGCCCACACCACCGAAGCCGCCGGTAGACGCCGAGCTGCGAGGACCGCCACCTCGGCCACCACCTTCAGGGGCTCCCGGCCACCCTAGCGGGAGGCGGGCCCACGGCTGCTGCTGCTGCGGCTGCTGGTGCTCCTGAACACCTGCCCCAGCCCCCTTGTCAGAACCACTGTCGCCACCACCACCACCACCACCACGCCCTCCCTTGGCACCGTGACGGCCCCGACGTTGGCGCTGCTGCTGCAGAAAGGCCGCCACTGCGTTCTCAGGAGCAGAAGCAGCCGTAGCGACCGTAGAGGAGACATCCGCGTACATGCATTGGGAGGGAGCACAGTCCTGGAAGTTAAGGATTGCCGCAACACCGCTCGACTGGGCGATAGTGCGCTGGCGAGTCTCTATCTCAGAAAGGGCAGCGACAAAGGCGGTCAGGGTGAGGTCACCGGGGTGCTGGCTAAGAAAGTGGTCGCGGGCGGTGGTTAGGCGGTCATGGAGGCGCGTAGCAATAAGGTACAGGGTAGCGCAGAACGGTGGGGGGAAGGCAGCGAGTTGGGCACTAGTGCTAGCGGCACGGTAGCTAGTCTTTCGTGCACAGAGGTGAGTGGCAAGATCAGCACCAGTGGGGAAAGCAGAGAGATCGGGGAAGAGCATGAGGAGAATCAAGCGGCCAGCTGAGGTGGAGGCAGACGTGGAGTAGCGCTCAACAACAGCATCTAGGAAATCCTTGGCGTTCGCGACATTAGTGAAATGCAGACGCTCAGAAAGGGGAAGGGCATAACTAATGGCAAGCTGCGCGACAGCAGTGCAAGAATCCCAGACAGCGCGAGCGAGCGCAGCAGCAGCAAAGGCCTCACTCTCAGCAGTGGTGGGGGCAGCAGGGAGGGGATCAGGGGTGGGGGGGCGGGGAAGCAAGCCATCAACATGCATAGCCAGGGAGTGCCCATCCTGGCGCTGACCTGTCAGGTGTTGGCGGAGATCGACAAGCCAGGCAGCGAAGTCGATCGCGTAACCCTCCGCGTCCAGACGGAGCATGGCGTCCACCATCGCTCAACCACAGCGGCACCAAGACAGAGCGACACAGCGACACAGGGGCACAGCGGCACAGCGACACACAGACTCAGCGGCACGGCGGCAGGCCTCTCCAGAACTGAGCGGAAAGGAAGGCTGAGGAGGGCGCGCGAGGAGTCAAAGCCCCCAAGGGGACGGCTTGTGGAGAGGAGCCGGCAGGACGCGTGGGGCCGGAGTTGCGCAGGAGAGGGACCGGCTAGGTGGTAGGGGCCGGCTAGGCGAGAGGGGCCGGCTAGTTGGTAGGGGTCGGCTAGGTGGTAGGGGCCAGCTAGGTACAAGGGGCCGACTAGGCGCGAGGGGCCGGCTAGGCGCGATGGGCCGTCTAGGCGCGAAGGGCTGGCAAGGCACGAGGAGCCAGCTAGGGTGCGAGGGGCCGGTCAGGCGCGAGGGGCAGGCAAGGCGTGAGGGACCAGCTAGGCGCGAGGGGCCGGCTAGGCGCGAGGGGCCGGTGAGGCATGAGGGGCCAGCTAGGGTGCGAGGGGCGGGCCGGCTGGGCGCAAGGGGCCGGCTGGGTGCAAGGGGTGGGCGACAACGCGAGGGGCCAGCTAGGGTGCGAGGGGCCAGCGAAGGCGCGAGGGGCCGGCTAGGCGCGAGGGCGGGCCGGCTGGGCGCAAGGGGCGGGCGACGACGCGAGGGGCCAGCTAGGGCGCAAGGGGCCAGCGAGGGCGCGAGGGGCCAGCGAAGGCGCGAGGGGCCGGCTAGGCGCGAGGGGCCAGCTAGAGAGCGAGGGGCCAGCGAAGGCGCGAGGGGCCAGCGAAGGTGCGAGGGGCTGGCGACAGTGCGAGGAGCGGGCCGGCTGGTCGCGAAGGGGCCGGCTAGGGCGCGAGGGGCCGGCGGGCACGCTAGGGGCCGGCTTCAGCGCTAGGGGATGACGGGCACGCTAGGGGCCGGCGAGGCGCGATAGGCTAGGGCGCAGGGCGGAAGCAGGTGGGGGGGGGACCTAACCTATGCATGATACCATGTTAGAATACTAGAATGATCAAACTAATTGTGAACAAGGGAGATATAGTGTTGGGGTTGTACCCTCTAAGAACATACACCAATCTAGCCTAGAACTTCTACATACTAACATATGTATAAGTTGACACGCTATTGCAATGAAGGCACGAGGTTAGATAGGGGTTGGCGTACTAGGGTGATAACCTCGGAACGTGGGTAGGTTCGGCAATGTGGCGACAGTGCCGGGCGTGACTCAGGAAAGGGTTGGGCCGACAATTGAGGCCGAACGTGACGAGTCGAGGAGTTCGGGTGTATGCGCTAGCGTACAACTCAATAAGGAATGGAAATTCCTTATACAAAACGTCAAGATCGAAAGCCTTCACAACGACGATCATTTGACCCAGTCGATCGCATGTTCGATTCAATTGCAAGACTTATCGGATCGCTTTTGCACTGAATTGACAGGGTCAACTACAGAAAACACGCTGTTCAAATACATGCCATTATTTGTCACACGTTCCTTATCACAGTCTTGGTCGGTCACACTCAAGTTGGCGTGACTGACGGGGGGGGGGTGGTAATGGAGGGGGAAATCACGGAAATCACGGGTGGGGGGGTTGAGGCTCGAAATGTCAACTTATACATATGCTGTATGTAGAAGTTCTAGGCTAGCCTAGGTGTGTGCTTCTAGTGAGTACAACCCCAACAGGTATATGTTCTAGGTTTCTCTCACTCGTCAATAATTTCTTGCATTCTAACATGGTATCACGAGTAGGTTAGGTCCCCCACCCGCTTCCGCCCGCGCCCTAGCCTCTCGCCCCCTACCTAGCCCTCGCGCCCGCCCAGCCCGTAGCGCCAGCCCGGCCCTTAGCGCCCGCTCGGCCTGTAGCGCCCGCCCGCCCCTTAGCGCCCGTCCGGCCCGTCGCTCCCGCCTGGCCCTTAGACCCCGCCCGGCCCGTAGCACCCGCCCGTCGCGCCCGCTCGGCCCGTTGCACCCTCCTGGCCCAGTTGCGCCCGCCTGGCCCCGTCGCGCCCGCTTGGCCTCGTCATGCCTGCCTGGCCCCGTCGCACCTGCCTGGCCCCGTCGCGCCCGCCTGGCCCCGTCGCGCCCGCCTGGTCCCTTAGTGCTTGCCTGGTCCGTCGTGCCCGCCTGGCCCCTCCGCGCCACCCTGGCCCCTAGCGCCCGCCTGGCCCCTCCGCGCCCGCCCGGCTCGTTGCGCCCGCCCGTCCCACAGCACCCGCCCAGCCCCTCCTAGTGCCCGCCCGGCCCCTCCTAGCGCCCTCCCGGCCCCTCCTAGCGCTCGCCCGGCCCCTCCTAGCGCCCGCCCGACCCCTCCTAGCGCCCGCCCGACCCCTCCTAGCGCCCGCCCGGCCCCTCCTAGCGCCCGCCCGGCCCCTCCTAGCGCCTGTCCGGCCCCTCCTCGCGCCCGCCCGACCCCTCCTAGCGCCCGTCCGGCCCCTCCTAGCGCTCGCCCGGCCCCTCCTAGCGCCCGCCCGGCCCCTCCTAGCGCCCGCCCGGCCCCTCCTAGCGCCCGCCCGGCCCGTTGCGCCCGCCCATCCCACAGCGCCCGCCCGGCCCCTCCTAGTGCCCGCCCGGCCCCTCCTAGCGCCCGCCCGGCCTCTCCTAGCACCCGACCGGCCCCGATACACCCTCCCGGCTCCTCCAGCTCGCAGCTCCCAATGCCCGCCCGCTCCTGCGGCCCCGTGCCTTCTACTCGGCACGGTTCCTCGAGTCTCCGGCCCTGTGTCTTCTACTTGCCCGCGCTGGAGCGTCCTGCAGACGTCCCGCCTGGAGCTGTGCTGCTGTGTCCTGTGAAGCTGTGCCGCTGTGTCCCAGTGTCGCTGACCCTGCACGATGGCTGACTTCGTACTCCGCCTGGACGTGAAGGGCCACGCGGTTGACTTCGCCGCCTGGCTGTCCGATCTCCGCCGTCAACTCACAGGTCAGCGCCAGGATGGGCACTCCTTGGTTGTCCATGCTGATGGCTTGCTCCCCCGCCCCCCTACGCCTGCTCCTCTCCCTGCTGACCCTACCTCTGCTGAGCGTGAGGCTTTCTCTGCTGCTGCACTTGCCTGTGCCATCTGGGACTCTCGCGATGCAGTTGCTCAGGTCGCTATCAGTCACGCCCTCCCTGTGTCTGAGCGTTCACGTTTCGCTACAGTTGATACAGCTAGGGCTTACTTAGATGCTGGTTTTGCTCGGTATTCCACGCCTGCCTCTGCTACTGCAGGCCGCCTGCTCTTCCTATGCCTTTTTAGACCTTGCTTCCTTCCCTACTGTTTCTGACCTTGCCACTCACCTGCGAGCCCTAGAGTCTCGTTACCGCACTGCTAGCACTGCTGCCCAGCTCACTGCGCTCCCTCCCCCCTTCTGCATGACCCTCTACTTTATCGCTATGCGCATGCCTGACCGCCTTGCTAGTGAACGCGACCACATCCTTAGCCACCACCCGGGTGATCTCACCCTGCCAGCCTTTGTCACCGCCCTGACCGAGATCGAGACTCGCCAGCGCACTATCGCTCAGTCGAGCGGTGCGCCGGCAGTCTCTATCTTTCACGGCAGTGCCCCCTCCCAGTGCACGTTTACTGACGTTTCAGCTGCGGTCGCCACTGCGACCCCTCTGACCAGGACTGGAGCTGCGGTCCACCTGCAGCAGTGCTCGCGCCGCGCCGGTCGTGGTCGCCAGGGAGGGCGTGGTGGTGGAGCTGGTGATAGTGGTGGTGGTGCCGGGGATAGTGGCTCTACTGAGGGGACTGCCGCAGCTAGTCAGGAGCAGCAGCCATCGCCCCAGCAGAAGGAGCAGCTGCAGCAGCCGTCGCAGCAGTCGCAATCGTCGCAGCAGCTGTCCCAGCCCCCGCCGTGGGCTCGTCTCCCGCCAGGTTGGCCCGGCACCTCCATAGGTGGTGGCCGTGGTGGCGGCCCGCGCAGCTTGGCGTCTACCGGCAGCTACGTTGGTGTGACCTGCCAGTACCAGCTTCAGACCGGGCCTCTTCGCGGCACTCTGTGCCGCCACCCGCACCCCATCGCCTGCTGTTTCCGCCGCCTCGACGATCTCTTTCTTCGTTGCTTTGGCCCGGCCCCGGACCTCCCCGACTGGCATAGCCTGCTTCGCCAGGGCGTGCCGATCATTGAGTTAGATATGGATCAAATAGGTGCTGCTTTGCATGCCTTGTATGCTGATGCTTCTAGTGTTGCTTGATCTTATTACCCTGTCTACTCCAGTTTAGGCGTAGCACCCCTGTGTAGCTCAGCCTCCCCTGCTGCGTCAAGCATAGGACTGCCTAGTTTGCCTGGCCTAGTTTCTGCACCGGCGCCGTTCCCGGCCTCCGCTACTGCCTCACTGTCCTTCACTCTCGACTCCGGTGCTTCTGCCTGTTTCTTCCGCGACCGCTCCACGCTCATGCCGCTTGCTGCACCTGCTATTGTTGCTCTCGCTGACCCCTCTGCGGGTCCTGTCGTCGCTCGCAGCTCCACTTCCCTTCCCTGTCCAGCCATTCCCTCGGGCTCTCTTACATGCCTCCACGTTCTCTCAGTTCTCCAGGAACCTGGTTGGTGTCGGCTGGCTTCAGGACCTCGGCGTCACCACTACGTTCCTTGGGCACAAGCGGTTCGCTGTCTGTACCAAGGTTGTCTCAGGTTCCCCCCTTGCGACGTTCCCCCGGGACCCGGTGTTCGGTCTGTTTACCCTCGACACCGCTTCCCCCCCGGTTGGTGTGTCCTCCCAGGTCGCTGCAGCTTGCTCGTGTCGGTCTCTCACTCACCCGTCCCTTTTGTGGCACCACCGCTAAGGTCGCCCTGCTCTCCCGCGTCTGCGTCACATGTCTCAGCACGGTCTTGTCTTGGGCCACCCCGAGTCGCTCCGCGCCCTTCCCCTTTCGACTGCGCCACCGTGCACGCCTTGCGTCGAGGGCCGGCTCCGCCGTGCCCCTCACTCCTCCTCGCTTCGCCCTGCTACTGCTCCCCTTCAGACCCTGCACCTGAACGTTTGGGGCCCAGCCCCCGTCCCCGGACCGAGCGGTGAGCGCTACTTTCTTGTGCTCATCGACGACTACACGCGCTACACCATGGTGTTTCCCCTGGAGCGGAAGGCCGATGTGCCTGACGCTCTTCTCCCGTGGGTTGTGGCTGCACGTCTTCACCGCGGTCTCCCCGTGTTGTGTCTCCACTCTGACCGTGGCGGCGAGTTCGCCTCTGGTCGGCTTGGACAGTTCTGTCGTGCGGAGGGCATCACCCAGCCGTACACCTTGCCGGACTCGCCACAGCAGAATGGGGTTGCTGAGCGCCGCACCAGCTTGGTCATGGAGGTTGCTCGCACCTCCATGATTCATGCCGATGCCCCCCATTTTCTGTGGCCGTTCGCTGTTCGCTACGCTGCTCACCAGCTTAACTTGTGGCCACGCTCACAGCGGCCGCAGGTTTCGCTGACCCTCCTTTGGACCGGGTCCCCCAGTGACGCGTCTACGTTCCACGTCTGGGGTTGCCTTGCTCACGTTCGTGCCTCTGGCACGGACAAGCTCACTGCCCGCACTGTCCCCTGTGTCTTCCTCGGTTTCCCCTTGGACTCGTTTGACTGGCTCTTCTACCACCCGCAGTCTCACCGCTTCCTACACTCTCGGACGTCACCTTTGACGAGTCTGTCTCCTTCTACATTTGCTTCCCTCACTGAGGTCTCCCGGTTTTGCCCCCCCCTGTTCCTTGCTCCCTTTCCCCCGGTAGCCCCTCCTCCCCTCCTGCCTCGTCCTGCCCCTTCTGGTGTCTCTCACGTCACTCCCCTCCCGTCGGTTGTCCCCGTTGAGGAGTCTGCTGACTCTGGTGGTCCCCCCGGCCCATCCTTGACATGGCTTCCCCGGTGTCTCCACCACCACTGTTGTAGTCGCCGTCGCAGCCGCCGCCGCCGCCGCTGCCGCCGCCGCCGCCGTCGCCGCCGCTGCCGCTCTTGGCCTCTTGGGGTGCTGGCGTTGAGGAGGGTGTTCGTCCTGCAACTCCTGGCGTGGTCTGTCCCGGCGGGCCTGGGGGTGCCGCTGGTGCTGGAGGGGGTTCTCGCTCTGGGGGTGTTGGCTCTGGGGGTGCTCCCCTTGAGTGTTCTCCTGGTGGTCGACGTGCCCCTGCCGGTCCGAGGGTCGAGCACCAGCCGCCGCAGCAGCCGTCACCGCCAGTCTCCGCTCTTCGCCTGCTCGGCCTTCCCTCCCCTGACTGCTCACCGGTGTCTCCCCCACACCCTTCTCACCTTCTTGTCTACGTCCCTGTGTTCCTGCCGCCGGACTCCTCTCCGGCCCGTCTTTCTCCTCGTTCCCCTTTTGTGTCCCCTCCGCTGTCTCCTGACCCTACACCTCCGTCCCACGTTTGGTCTCGCTGTCCCTTACGTGCTCGTCCCGTCTCTCCTGTCCTGCGCTCCCACCCTATGTTGCTCCGTTCCCACTCATCTCCTACTCCCCTCCTCCCATCACCTCCTCCCTCGTCGCTTGTTGTTGCACCTCCCCCGCTGTCTGACTACCTCCGTGCCGCTCGTCCCCTTGTCCCTCAGGTTCTCGCCTCTCTTGTTACAGACCCGTCTATTCCTGTCTCGCGCCTTGACGCGCTTGTCGCTGCTGTCGCTGACTTTTCCTCTACCCGCCGCCTTGACTTCGCTACTGCTCGGATCTCGCACGCTGCCCGTCCTCCGTCAGTCGGGAGTGCACCTGCCCTTGGCAGTGACGTCCTAGAGGACGGGCAGCACGAGCTAGCTTTCCTTTCCGAGGCCGCTCCTCATCATTTTGCTCCATGCTCCTAGTCCCAGAGGGTGACCTAGACGCCCTCGACATCCCGACCCCTCGCACCTACGCTGAGGCCACCTCGGGATCTTGGGCCTCTCAGTGGATAGCTGCCATGGAGTAGGAGATGGCGTCTTGGAGGTCCACCGGCACTTACGTCGACGCAGTTACCCCGCCTGGGGTGAACGTAGTCGATGGTCGGTGGCTCTTCAAGGTGAAGCGCCCCCTTGGAGAGCCGCCTATCTTCAAGGCGCGCTACGTGGCTAGAGGCTTCAGCCAGCGCAAGGGGTTTGACTTCTTCCAGACCTTCGCCCCGACCCCGAAGATGACTACTCTTCGGGCGCTGCAACACATAGCAGGACAGCGCGACAACGAGCTTCACTCCCTCGACTTCTCTACTGCCTTTCCTCAGGGCAGCCTACACGAGCTGGTCTACCTGCGCCAACCACAGGGATTCACTGTCACCATCCCCCTTAGGACCTAGTGGCTTCTCAGGCGCCCAGTCTACAGCCTGCGCCAGGCTCCCTGCGAGTGGCACGACACGCTGCGTGCCACGCTAGCAGACCTGCAGTTCTTTCCGTCCTCTGCTGACCCTTCGCTTTTTGTGCGTTTCGGCCAGACTCCGTTCTACATCCTTGTCTATGTAGACGACCTGGTTTTCGCTACTGCTGACTGGGTCGCACTGGCCTCTGTGAAGGCCGAGCTGCTGAAGAGACACACCTGCACTGACCTTGGAGAGCTGCGTCGCTATCTTGGCCTGCAGATCTCCAGGGACAGAGCAGCACGCACCATCACTCTCACACCGTCACACTTGGTCCATCAGGTCCTTCAGAGGTTCGATCTTCAGTTCTCCTCCGCACAGCCCACACCTCTATCTGTAGACCATGGGCTTTCCGCTCCCGAACCTGAGGAGCCAGTAGAGCCCAGCGGCCCCTACGCAGAGCTGGTGGGTTGCCTCATGTACCTGATGACTTGCACTCGCCCAGATCTCGCATATCCTCTCAGCATCCTGGCTCGCTTTGTGGCCACTGGCAGACACCGACCACAGCACTGGTCGGCCGCTAAGAGGGTTTTGCGATATCTAGCAAGCACATCAGGCATGGGGTTAGTGCTTGGAGGACGCAGGCCAAAGGTCCTTACTGGGCACACAGACGCTTCTTGGGCAGACGACTCTGAGACTCTCAGGTCGTCTCAGGGCTACTGTTTTAGCCTTGGTTCAGGTGCTATCTCTTGGAGATCCACTCGCTCGTCCTCTGTTGCTCAGTCCAGCTGTGAGGCTGAGATCTACGCCGGTGCCATGGCGGCACAGGAGCTCCCCTGGCTGACCTTCTTGCGCACTGACTTAGGTGAGCGGCCTAGCTCTGCCCCGGTCCTGTACGCTGACAACAGGGCCATTATTCTCCTGTGCGAGGAGCCTCGACTAGAGGGCAGAGCGAAGCATATCCAGCTGCGGTACTTCCTCCTGCGCGAGCTACAGCAGCGTCGCCAGGCCCGCGTAGTACACTTGGCCTCAGGTGCCAACACAGCTGATATCTTTACTAAGGCGCTTGTGCCTAAAGGTCATCAGCGGCACTGTGAACAGCTTGGTCTTGTTCCTGTAGCTACTCACTTGTTAGGACCCCGATTGTGTACTCTCTACTATATATACCTGTCTGACTGGCCTTGTGGCCTTACCCCTAGTGTCTGGACTAGTAGTGCTGCCGCGGCTTGCTTTAGTCTTGTTTGTACTCTTGCTGACTGGTCTCAGGACCCATGCCTCAGTGGTTGGACTAGTAGTGCCACCCTAAGATGTGTGCTTCTTGCTTAGCACCACCCCTTCTCTAGCCTAGGGGGTGTGTGAACTTATACATATGCTGTATGTAGAAGTTCTAGGCTAGCCTAGGTGTGTGCTTCTAGTGAGTACAACCCCAACAGGTATATGTTCTAGGTTTGTCTCACTAGTCAATCATTTCTTGCATTCTAACACGAAATCCACTATTACACGTACCGAATTCCCCCATATACAGCACCCCGCAAAATTGAACGCCCATGGGTGGCTTGAGCGGACATGGGTGCTTTATTAAACTGGATATACATAACACCCGTCTTTTTTGCCTGCAAATATTTGAACACCCCCCCGAAACCTTTAACCTTGCTTTTGAGTAGCATAGACGAGCGCTACCCTCTTTTCCAACCACTGCTGCTCTGCCATCACCTGAGCGTGAGAGCGAGTGGGAAACTTATCAAGGAACCTACACAACGCAGTTCAAGGGGTGCGACACAGAAAATTTCGAGACCCATTTTGACTGCCCGAACTGAACTAGTGTGTCCCTTCCCTTGAATCCTCAAAACTAAATGTTCGCTAATTGACTGTTGGGTCGCGCTCGCCTTCCCGCCAAGAAAATCGTGCCATCCCTCCGTACGCGATGTCGAGGGGGGAAACAAAATACAGCAGAGTACGACAGTGCACTTTGTTTAGAAAAAACAATATCACATACGCATGTTCCACAACACCCAGGCGTTATACAAAATTAGCCTCTAATTACACCCTCCTCAAAATTTAGAGGCATTTTGGTTACCACCCTAGGGTGCTTTATACGGGGGAATACGATATCAGGGTCGGTCCTCAGTTCGGAACCGAGTAGTTCGGCACCAAATAGGTCAGCAGGAGTGGTTTGGCGCGAGAACTGAGGGCCAAGGCTGCGGACGCGAGGTGTTCGTGTGCACTCGCTGAAGCGAGCCCCAGTAAGGAATAGTGAATTCCTTGCATCCACCCTCCAAAGATGTTACACGCAACACTGGATCTCCTACCACTCATGCATTAGTGCTAAGTGCAAAAAATATTAGACTGGAAGACCAGTGTGAAGACAGCCTCACGTGTATTTTGAGTGTGAAGTGCTAGTGCACTGGAACGGCGTCTGTCTCACTACACCCAACGTAGTTGACATGTATTGTTGCCAGGCAGACAAGGTGAAAATGGGAGCTTATTCGGGGCCAGAAGGGCTTCGGTTGTCAAGACCAAGGGATCTCTTCTTTGAGGTGTCGCAAAATCGGCTTCAATCCATAAGGCCCGAAATCCCACCTGCCGATGACACATGTATAGGTAGTTTATTCATGGGTGAGTAGTACAATGGTGTTTTCATCCTCAATAATCTTCACAAAACCACCCACAAGAAATCCACATACTGAGTAGAAGATATGTCAAGTCCCACCTCAAAAAACCTTTCACGCGGTCACTTTGGGAACGTCGCTCCGTGACCTTGGGAACTGTACAGTGCTATTTCGACGCGAATTTGTTTAAAGCGAGGGTCTCAAGAAGCAAAAAACCAAACCCAAAGGTTTTGGTTTCCAGGGGTCGCGAAAATTGCGAGGTGTGGTGAGGGGTGCTGGGGGGTCGCTGTTACTGTTTCGCTCATTTCGCCAACCCGAAACCAAAACCTTTGGATTTGGTTTCGCGCTTCTTGAGATCCTCGCTTTAATGCGGTTGAGAACGGCGGAACACGAATTTGAGAAGGGGTTTGCCTGAGAAGGGGTCCTAGGAACATCCTCTCAGTCAGCTTGGGAACGGCCAACAGATAACTTGTGAGTGATCCCCTACTTGTCCCTTAAAGCGAGGGTCTCAAGAAGCGAAAACCAAATCCAAAGGTTTTGGTTTTGGGTTGACGAACTTTGCGAAACAGTTACAACGCCCAACCAGCACCCCTTACCACACCTCGCAATTTTCGAGACCCCCCGAAACCAAAACCTTTGGGTTTGGTTTCTTGCTTCTTGAGACCCTCGCTTTAAATTACATAATGTTACGTTCATGCAAGCATGCAATGCGAAGCACTGCTATAGTCACCTTGAGAACGTCGCGCTGTCACCCTACTGTGACCCCTTCACTACAGTCACCTTGTGACCCTTCACTACAGTCACCTTGTGACCCTTCACTACAGTCACCTTGTGACCCCTCACTATAGTCACCATGTGAACCCTCACTAGTCGTTGTGTGAACCCTCACTAGTCACCGTGTGCCCCCTCACTACAGTCACCTTGGGCACATCGCGGACAGTAGGGCTGAAGTGCCACAAGCCGTCCTCGGGGTGGTGAATGGGAGGCAACACCTTGTCATTGTGAAGGAAGAAGGGACGCACGGGTCAAACTTGCCTGCGCAGGTTCTGAGAAAGCCGCTCTGTCACCTTGTGTCCCCTCCCTCAATATAGTCACCTTGGGCACGTCGATGATGGTAGAGGTGGTGAAGTGCTACAATCCGTCCTCAGGGTGGTGCTTGGAAGGCGACACGTTTGAGTCGACAGAAAAGTCACTATGTTCACCTCACCTTGGGAGCATCGCTCAATGAACCTCGATGTGACCCCTCACTATAGTCACCCAGTGTGACCCCTCACCATAGTCACCCAGTGTGACCCCTCACTATAGTCACCCAGTGAGACCCCTCACTATAGTCACGTCACCTCACCTTGGGAACATCGCTGACGGTAGAGCTGAAGTGCCAGAGGCCGTCCTCGGGGTGGTGCTTGGGAGGCGACACCTTCTCGAGGAAGAAGGGGATGGGCTGCATGCACAGGTCGAACTTTCCCGCGTACGACCCTGGGACCGTTGGTATCGGCATGGTGCTGCAAGGGAGAGAGGAAGAAGGAAAGACGGGGTGTGTGTGAGTGCGGGTGGGGGGGAGGGTAAGACGTTAGTTAAGGGACGGCCAGCACGCACAAGTGGAACTTGCCTGCATACAGCCCTTGGACCGTCGCTATGGGCATCGTGCTGCAAGGGAGAGAGAAAAGAGGAAAGAGGGCGTGTTTGTGAGTGGGGTTTGGGGGAAGGTAAGAAGTTGGTTAAGGGATGCCCAGCACGCACAGGTGGAACCCGCCTGCAAGGGAGGGAGTTAGAATGGCAGGGAACGGGGAATGGGGCGGGGGATAAGAAGCTGTGAAGGGGATGGCCTGCGCGCACAGGTCCAACTTGCCTGCGTACAACCCCAGGGCCGTTGCTATGGGCATGGTGCTGATAAGCCAAGGGAGGAAACTGGGAGGAGGGGGTGGGGGGGATGACGGGAGAGAGGTGAATGGATGTGCAGCAACAAGGGGATGGCGTGCACCACCGCACATTGCAGCAACAAGGGGATGGCTTGTACCACCGCCCCTTGTTGCACTACCCAGCATGAAGCAGGACTCTCGCAGCACCAACCTGGTATAAATTTTTTCCTTGCTTCAACAGTACAGTACACCACTGACCGCAAGGTTATTCTGCATCTGAAATTTTGCAGCAGCCGCACAATGACCAATGGATCCTTGCTAAAATCTCTCACACTCATGGTGGATCCTTGCTGGGGTTCTCTCACACTCACCACCTCTTGCAGCCCCTGTTCACCACTCACCACCCCTTGCAGCCCCTGTTCACCACTCACCACCCCTTGGAGCCTCTCTCCACCAAGAAGCGGAAATCTCGCCGTGGGCTGGCCGTGAGCGCAGTCCTGCGAGAAGATGGGGCGGGAGGGGGAAGACGAGTTTGCTTTGCGCATCTAATTGTGAGACGTCCGGTTTTGAGAAGACTAGTTGTGTGTGACACATCTCTTGAGACATCTCAAAACTGGGGGCAGTCGTGCAAGAAATGGGGGAAGGGGGAAGGCGAGGGGGGAAAGGGGGAGGGGGGGGGTGGGGGAGGGAGCAAAGGGCTAGGGTTAGATGGGAGTGGCATTGCAGCCGCGGCGAAAGCCAGCAAGACAAAAGCAACCTGGTAAACTTTATTTGGCAATCCAGCAATCAAGGTATGAGCAACGCGCCACAGGGTGTAAGGCTGCTCAACTCCGCACGCTGTAAAAGAGGGCAACAGGGCGACATGGCGACAGGGCGACAGGGCGACAGGGCGACAGGGCAACAGGGCAACAGGGCAACAGGGTGCCAACGACACACAGTCCCACACTCCTGAGTCGACTCAAAAGTCACCTCGTTACGCTGCTCAAATCAGCACGCTGCAAAGAGGATGACGGGGCAGGCAATAGTGACAGTGACACACATGCCCCCCGCTTTGACGTGCCTCAAGGCACACGAGAGCCCATGCCCACCCCATCCCTGCCCTCCTCCCCATCAGCCCCCTCCCCGTTCCCCCCCCCCCCCCTCTCACACCTTTCCTCCCCCACCCCTAAATCCCTGTTCCCGTCCCCGTCCCCCTCCCGCTCCCCATTCCCCTCCCCCTCCCCCTCCCCCTTCCCGTTCCCCTCCCCCTCCCCCTCCCCGTTCCCCTCCGCCCCCCCCTCACACCTTTCCCCTAAAATTCCCATTCCTGTCCCCCTCCCCCTCCCCCTCCCCATTCCCCTCCCCTCCCCATCCCTCTCTCTCACCACGCTCTAACAGCCAATGGCTTCCTGTCTGATGTGGCATGGATGGTGAACGTGGGCCAATCAAACCGCCACCTCAGCTGAGGCCAGTCGACAGCTGGCAGCTTGGGCACGCAGCCCCAAGGGTGCTCCGGCAGCTGCTGATCGGATTCGGTCAATCCTTGTCCCTCTGCTCCCGCCCTTCCTGCCATCCTTGCTCCCTCCCCTTCTGCAGTTTTCCTTCCCTCTTGCGAAAACAGGCCCGTGCCCTCGGCTTGATCGTAGTGAGCCCGGTGAGGGGGGGAGGAAGAGGGGGTGGTGGGGCGGGTCCAGGTGAGGGAGGGGCGGGAGGAGGCGGGGAGAGAGGCACAGGAGGAGGTGGCGTGGAGGAGAGAGGAGAGGAAGGAGAGGGTGGCTTGAGTGGCCTGCAGGGGGAAGAGAGTGGTCCAGGGGGGGGGGGTGGAGAGGGGGAGGGAGGAAGATGGGGAAGGAGAGGTTGCAAAGTGCGAGAGAGAGGGAAAGCCAACAGAAACCTGTACAGGTCTCACATCCTTGAGGTTGAAGCCGCAACCAACAAAAACTCAGTCTCACAGCCATTTCCATATGGATGTTTATTATACGCTTAAGTGCAGCACCCATTGGTTGAGGTGTATCTGCAGCATGTGCTCTGAATGCTGGGTCGACCTAAAAGTCACCAAATTGCATGCTGGATTGCCTCAGCAACAGTTTTTTACCCATTGGTTGAGGTGAATCTGCATGTGCTCGGAGTTGGCCATTATCTTGAGCAGCTTCGGCTCCGGCACGTCGCTCCACCACATGTAGCTGCAGGGGAGGATGCGGGGGGGGTGGGGGGATAGGGGGGAATGGGGGGATGGAGGGGGGTGGGGGGAATGGGAGGGGATGGGGGGGAATGGGGGGGGATGGGGGGGGATGGAGAGGGGGATGGAGGGGGGTGGGGGAAAATGGGGGGGGATGGTGGGGAATGCGTGGGGATGGGGAGCAATGGGCGGGGATGGGGAGTGTTGGGGTGGGATAGGGAGGCATGGAGGGGGTTGGGGGAGAATGGGGAGGGATGGGGGGGAATGGGGGGGGATGGGGGGAGACGGGGGGGCAAGGATGGGGGGGTGAGTAGACATGAGCAAACGAGGCGAGTAAAAACTCGCCTCGCCTACTTGCCTTGGATTTGGCGAGTAACGAGGGGCGTAATTTTGCGATTTTACTCGGCGAGTATTACTCGCCTCACCTCGATGAGAGGCGAGTAATGAGGGGCGATTTTTGGAAAAATTACTCGACCGAGTATTACTCGCCTCGTCTGGAAACGAGGGGAGTATTACTCGCCTCGCCATTTGCTCATGTCTAGAGGTGAGGATGGGGGGTTGGGGAGAGGCAGGCATATAAGGGCAATAAGGGCATGCCCTTTCACCAGATGTAGCTGGGGGAGGGGGAGGATGGGATGGGGGGTGGGGGAGAGGAGGGCATAAGGCCGGGAGGGAGAATGGGGAACACGGGGAGGGATGAGGGATGGGCTCCAGCAAGTCATCCACCACATGCATAGATTGGAAGTCCAACACCCCTAGTGCAATAGGAGCAGCACTGAGTTGGCTACAGGGAGTGGTGGGGTGGGGGAAGATGACGATGGGGGTTGGGGTGGGAGAATGGGGGACGTTGGAGGAAGCAGGGAAGGGGAATGGGCGAATAGGAATGCCATTTATTGGACATGGCTGCATGGGGGCAGGGGATGGAAAAGGGGATGGGGAAGGGGATGGGGAAGGGGATGGGGAAGGGGATGGGGAAGGGGATGGGGAAGGGGATGGGGAAGGGGATGGGGAAGGGGATGGGGAAGGGGATGGGGAAGGGGATGGGGAAGGGGATGGGGAAGGGGATGGGGAAGGGGAGCATGACAGTCCGCCAGCCTGAGCTGCACGAGGAGACTTACCCACCCACCATGACACTCTTGACATTCTTTCCCCTCTTGTTGTGCATCTCTCGCATCTGATCCGATCACTGTACTTAGCTTTGTGTCCTCAGCACACTCACGTGTCATCATCAGCACACTCACGTGTCATCCAGCCCTAGCACTTCATCATTAGCCGCACTGACGAGCAGCTTGGGCATGGTGAGGCGGTCCCTGAAGTAGTATGGGTCCGTGCTTTCCTGCAACGAGGTTGATGGGAAAAGCAGCTCGTCGATAATAGAAACATGTGGGAATAGAAACAAAATATATTATACCAAATCAGAGGCTGCGTGGACAAGCTACGCTCTCTCAAATTGTATGATTATTCCAGCAGAAATATTAACAGTAGTATTAAAACAGAAGATGAATGCAGACGCCAACAGAGACATATGCGGAGCGCACACAAATAATTGAGCGCGTGTAGCTACAATGAATAAATAGCGATGCTCAAACAAACCACAATGAGCTTCATACACTGTCCTCACACACACAAACAATCACTCTCTCGCTCAACCCCTAGCTCACTTTCTTCCTCAGTGACTCACAAAAGCTTTTTGGAACTCGGGTAACAGCAGCTTGGAGGTGACGTTGAAAGTCGCATAGAACTTGAGCAGGACCGGCCACGCGCCGAGCGAGTCGTACAGATGCTGGAGGTTCCTCGCAAAGTCAAGCAGGTCAAAGCCGTACGCGATCATGCCCACCACTCTCTGGAAAAGGAAAATGGAAAAAGGATGGAGGACAAAAAGGAAAGCACACATGAGAGAATCACTTATAGTCAAGCAGGTCAAAGGCGTAGGCTATAGTGCCCAACTCTCTGGAATTTGAAAAATAAGGAAAACTCAAGGATGGATCTTTTAGACGCCTCAAGGTTTTGGCCCAAGCCAAGCAGGTTGGCGCCATGGGCTATCAGTGTATCACCTTCGGCTTCACACAACTCTCTGGAATTTGGAAAAAAAACACATGCACGCGACTCTTACTCAAGCAGGTAAAAGCTGTATGCACCACCGGCACATATATACACCACCGGCACATGCACGCGACACCAAATGCTCAAAGTTTGAGGGTGCAAGTATTTGTTCACGGAGCATGCCGCTCCCACACACGCATACACACACATGCCCACGTGCACGCGCACACACACACATGCCCACGTGCACGCGCACACACACACATGCCCACGTGCATGCGCACACACACACATGCCCACGTGCATGCACAATACACACCAGCACACACGCACGCACCCACCCACCCGACCGCCCATCTGACCCTCCCCGCCCCCCCTCAAACACACTGACCAGTGCGCAATTCATCAACGCAGATGAGCAAGCCACAACAGTGTTTGAGATGGGTGTGCTGCATGGCTATGCTGAGATGGGCGTGCTGCATGGCTATGCTGAGATGGGCGTGCTGCATGGCTATGCCGAGATGGGCGTGCTGCATGGCTATGCTGAGATGGGCGTGCTGCATGGCTATGCTGAGATGGGCGTGCTGCATGGCTATGCCGAGGCATACTGTCATGAGATGTGCATGCGGATTACAAACGTCTGATTTCAACAACAAAGCTTTAAATCACCTCAAGTAGCACCAATGTGCCACGCCATGCCATGCCATGCCATGCCATACCATGCCATGCCATTCCATGCCATGCCATTGCCATGGCATCCATCCTCACCTTGTCCAGTGCTGCCGTCAGCCATGACATGAGCCCTCTCTTGCTCACTCCAATCGTCACAAAGCCTTCCACCTGCCATGTGCCATGAGCCATGTGCCACCCATGTGCAAAAGATGATAAATCTCATTCATTTTCTCCCACCTTCAACATGACGTGTTGTGTAATGTAATGTATGAGAATAACATGCAACGTATTGTGTATGAGTGCCATCTCTATCACCCACGCCGCACGAAACGCACCACAGACAAGAACGAATGGCCGAAAAAACACCGGTTGAGTGGTCAACCATGCCACTGATCAGAGCACGCGAGAGAGGATTTCCCTGGAGGTGAGGTGAAGCGCGTCCATGCCTCTGACGATAGAAGGGGCACGGGCGCTGCTAGCAACCACTCTATGTGATCAAGCAGCCTGCCACCAAGGAGCAAGTGCTGGTTGGTTACCATGGGGGGTCACAGAGTCTGACTGACCGGCACGTGCGGGAGGATCTCCCTGGAGGCGAGCTGCAGCGCGTCCATGCCTCTGACGATGGACTTGGCCATGGGCGCCGCTAGCAACCACTCCAGCTCGCCGGGGTGCGTTGCTGCCATGGCGAAGGAAACTGCGATGGGCGGATGCACATGCATGGATGAATGAACATGCATTGATGGATGCACATATGTGCACGAGCGTGTGCACAGCACACAGACACGCACATGCACATGCACATAACACATGACATGAATGCCCGTGCATTTAAGATTGTACTAATAAATTAATGCATGACTGTAAGTACAAGTGAAAAAGCGCTCTGTTGAGCACATGCATCCTTGAGTCAACTCAAAAGTCACATGCATCCTTGGCATTCACACCAGTACCCATGCACGCAATGAGCTCATCAGGTGCACAGCGCACTAGGCCAGTTAGGCTTGTAAGGCCAGTTAGGCTTGTTAGGCCAGTTAGGCTTGTTAGGCCAGTTAGGCGGCTTGTTAGGCCAGTTAGGCTTGTTAGGCCTGTTAGGCTTGTTAGGCGTGTTAGGCTTGTTAGGCCTGTTAGGCTTGTTAGGCTTGTTAGGCTTGTCATCCACTCACACGCCATGAGCCCACTCACACGCCATGAGCCCACTCACACGCCATGAGCCCACTCACACGCCATGAGCCCACTCACACGCCATGAGCCCACTCACACGCCATGAGCCCACTCACACGCCATGAGCCCACTCACACGCCATGAGCCCACTCACACGCCATGAGCCCACTCACACGCCATGAGCCCACTCACACGCCATGAGCCCACTCACACGCCATGAGCCCACTCACACGCCATGAGCCCACTCACACGCCATGAGCCCACTCACACGTCATGAGCCCACTCACACGCCATGAGCCCACTCACACGCCATGAGCCCACTCACACGCCATGAGCCCACTCACACGCCATGAGCCCACTCACACGCCATGAGCCCACTCACACGCCATGAGCCCACTCACACGTCATGAGCCCACTCACACGCCATGAGCCCACTCACTCACACGCCATGAGCCCACTCACACGCCATGAGCCCACTCACACGCCATGAGCCCACTCACACGCCATGAGCCCACTCACACGCCATGAGCCCACTCACACGCCATGAGCCCACTCACACGCCATGAGCCCACTCACACGCCATGAGCCCACTCACACGCCATGAGCCCACTCACACGCCATGAGCCCACTCACACGCCATGAGCCCACTCACACGCCATGAGCCCACTCACACGCCATGAGCCCACTCACACGCCATGAGCCCACTCACACGTCATGAGCCCACTCACACGCCATGAGCCCACTCACACGCCATGAGCCCACTCACACGCCATGAGCTCGTCTTCTTCCAGCCGTTCGAACCTCTCCGGCCCGCTGGGCCCCACAAAGAAGGTCATCGGCTCCACTGGCTGCTGATGCAGCACCGCCCCCAGCATCCCCAGCTCCACTACCAAGCTGCCACGTGGCATGGACCACACACACGTACACAGCGTTGAAAGTGGGGACGGGTGAGTGAGGCGCGGCTTCTTTTTGCTAAGGGTGGGTGGTATTTACGTGTCAAGGTGTCAAGGTTCTAAGAGTAGTCGGTTAATGACGGGTGGTGATAGTGTCATCTCTCACAGCAGTAACGGCTCGCTCAAGGTTGGTTGGACCGAGGCAAAGTGCACAAGCAGCTCAAGGAGGGAGGCAACACAACGACTTGGGAACGCACGGGGCGAAGGCAGCACGTATGGGGCAAAGGCAGCACGTACGGGGCGAAGGCAGCACGTATGGGGCAAAGGCAGCACGTACGGGGCGAAGGCAGCACGTACGGGGCAAATGCAGCACGTACGGAGCAAATGCCGCAGTGAACATCTCGTCCTTGTCGGGCACGTGGTGGTAGTGGAACTGCGTCCACCCCGAGCCGATGATGAACAGCACCAGGCCCTTGCTGGCGCTGTGCATGTCGTCAGGCGCCTGGGGAGGGGAGAAGGAGATGCACGGCAGAAATAAAATGTGTGTAGCATGGAGCAGCAGCGTTGTGCATGGCATCAGGCGGATCGCCACAACTAATCCCCCAAGATTCTGAGTCGAATAACTGCCAGCCAATGCAATGACGGCATTAGACGACTGTCCGAGTGAGAATCATCCATATCAGCGTTACAGTCACCTATCTTACAATCACGGTCATCCAGTGCCACCAGTGGTAACGGTCCGTAACAGTCCGATTGAACCAGCGGTGTGTGGTAACCCGCAGAATGTAACCAGTCCACCACCCCTTGGGCGCCTTGTCTCTCATACGGTTGCCAGTGTCCTCCCACCTGCGCCAACCAACATCGAAAACGGTGCATCCGGTGTAAGAGCATTTCTGCCGTGACACGTCAGCAAACGCTGTTAATGAGATTTATAGAATCCTGCTCGGTCTCCGTCTTCGCTCCACGCAAACTCTCGGATTTGGATTTAGATAAGCAATTTGCTTGCCTTGGTAAACTCCTATATCAACCAAATTAGGGATATACTTTACTTAGAACCTTTTTGCGGGAGATCGATTTCACCTCTACACGGCACCCTATCCTCGTTATACGCTCACCAGAATTCCGCCGGGTCCTGATCGCCATATATGTATCTATCCAGTCGCTTTTCGCGACAATTTCTCGCTGTTTCGCATCCGCTCTGAGGGAAGGCGGACGGCGGAGACGAAGGCCCTCCGCGAAGGATCGACAGCCAGAAGGAGAAGCGCGACAGTGGCAGGGGAAACGACGGCCATAGGAGAAATGCGACGGCGGAGATCGATGCGACGACTGCGACGGCTGCGACGACGGAAGCTGCTCTCTGCGAGCCAATCAGATGGAAGCGCGTGAGCCAGCGACTAACGAGCGATCTGTGCGGGCGAACCATGGCGGACGACGACGGTTGGTCAATAGGCGTTTCCGACAATTCGACTCAGCCTCCCTGATTATGATTCCGAAAGGGAAAAACGCATTACTGACGCTTCTTGGCAGCTGGATTCCAAAAGCCTATTTCCTGGTAGTGACGAGGAGCTCTGAACTCAAAAACTGGGTTCGGGCAAACGGGCGCGAGACGCGTCAGCAACTGAGCCGACTGGCATGAGGAAACGAATGGCCGCATCTAAGTGTTACAGATGCTCCAGCGCTAGCCCTACGCTCGCTCCACCGAACCACTATCTTGGCGTCTCGTCTCACTACCATGCGCCGCGTGCTGTAAACCCATGCACAGGCCTAAACTGAGATGTTCTTTCCGCTGATGCTGCTTGTCTGACTGACTGGCTCTCCACGAGTGACGAGAGTCCTAAGTACAGGTGATATGCTCTGTAGGCGTCCACAGATATTATCCTTATAAAATACCAGAAATGTGCAAAGAATACCTACTAGTTTCCGATTGATTAGTTCTCATTACGGTCAACAATCAGTATGATAAGCGAATTTCCAACGACAGCTGTCATTGGTGCACGAGCTAATAAATTTCTGTGTCACTATCTGTTAGGAATGAATCGGAGGAATAACAGGTAGTGTAATAAAGGAACCGTGATTCAAGAGTGTCGATACAAATGAGGGCCTAGGCATTTATAGGCACGAACAGGGCTAGCCGAGAACCACGTTAATAGGTTGGGTCGGTTCGGTTGGCGAAAGCTACGGAAGCATCGAGGTTTGAGTTCGCAAAGTGGTTCGAGATCGAAGAAGTTGGCCGAGCCTGGACTTCCGAGAGTCAATGGTGAAGCGCTATAGTCGAGCCCAGTAAGGAAAATGGAATTTTATTACACCACCCCCTCTTCCGGGCCGAGACTACCCACATCTGGGACACGTTGTCGGTATAAATAGTCCCGAACAACTCTGTGATCGCCGAGCGTAGTTGCGGGAACCCAAAGGTCGTCGTCACTCGTGCCATCAATCCAACGTACGAGGAAACCAACGGCTGCGGTGTTTCGACGACCACGTATGCAGTGAGCGAGAATCTTGACCGGCTCTGTCGTTGGTTAGTGTACTGTGTTTACCGTAGGATTGATATGCTAACGGTCGAGATTAGCACTTAGGACGAACAATCGTTGCAGATTGACGTGGAACGAATCGTGGGTTTGCTAGTCAGTAGGCAGTTGCAGCTGGGCGGTGACCGGTGTCGCCATTTCGAATAATGCGGAAGGCTATGCAAAATCGTTGTCGTATTTTAATTGGGAGGGGAATCTAAAAGTTCGAATTGTCAAACATGTGTATCGCCTATGTTTGCATAGACTGTATAGGGCCACCTCTTAGAGAGTACAACACTTAAGTATATTCACCTGTACTCTCTCTCTACTCAATTATTTAGTTCTCACTTTAACATGGTATCACGCGTAGGTTAGAATCCCCCACCTACCACTTCCGCCCGTACCCTAGCTAGGCCCCCCCCCCCCTGGGGCCCCGTCGCGCCTCCTAGCCCAGTCGCGCCCCTCCTGGGCCCTGTCGCGCCCCTCCTGGGCCCCGTCGCGCCCCCTAGCCCAGTCGCGCCCCTCGTGGGCCCCGTCGCGCCCCCCTAGCCCCGTCGCGCCCCTTTTGGGCCCCGTCGCGCCCCTCCTGGGCCCCGTCACGCCTCCTAGCCCCGTCGCGCCCCTCCTGGGCCCCGTTGTGCCTCCTAGCCCCATCGCGCCTCCTAGCCCCGTAGTGCCCCTCCTGGGCCCCGTCGCGCCTCCTAGCGCCCCTCCTGGGCCCCGTCGCGCCTCCTAACCCTGTCGCGCCCCTCCTGGGCCCCGTCGTGCCCTGCCTGGCCCCGTCGCGCCCGCCTGGCCCCGTCGCGCCCTGCCTAGCCCAGCATGGCCCCGTCGCGCCTGCCTGGCCTCGCCGCGCCTGCCTGGCCCCGCCGCGCCTGCCTGGCCCCGCCGCGCCTGCCTGGCCCCACCGCGCCTGCCTGGCCCCGTCGCACCTGCCTGGCCCCTTCGCGCCTGCCTGGCCCCGCCGCGCCTGCCTGGCCCCGCCGCGCCTGCCTGGCCTCGCCGCGTCTGCCTGGCCTCGCCGCGCCTGCTTGGCTCCACCGCGCCTGCCTGGCCCCGCCGCGCCTGCCTGGCCCCGTTCTTACCCGCCCCGCGCCCGCCCTTGCGACCTCCGCGCCCGTCCGCTCGGCCCCTGCGCCCGTCCCAGCCGGCCCCGCGCCCGCCCTCGCGACCTCCGCGCCTGTCTGCTCGGCCCCTGCGCCCGTCCCAGCCGGCCCCGCGCCCGTCCCGTCGGCCTGGTGCCCGCTGCTCCTGGCCCCCGCGCCCGCCCTGCCCCGAGCTGTGTGCGGCCCGCTCGTCGTCCCTACCCCGGCCCTGCATCCTCCCTGGTACGGTTCACCATTACCTGTACCGCACTGTACCGAGTTGCACCGCACTGCACCGCACTGCACTGCATGGTACCGCCCTGCACCGCACTGCACCGCACTGTACAGTCCTGCACTGCTCCTGATGGCGGCGGAGCTTCGCTTCAACGTTGAAGGCCAGCCTCTGGAGTTCGAGGCGTGGCTCGCCGACCTCCGTCGCCACCTCACTGGCCATCGGCAGGATGGCCACCCACTTTCCGCACACCTTGACGGTACGCTCCCCTGCCCAGACCCCCCTGCTGTGCTGCCCGCTGACCCCACATGTCACAAGATCGAATGTGTAGAGGAAAGGTTGCACTATCGATCAGTACAAGGCGCTTTTATACTTCCAGAGTACATCAGGTAACCAGGTTTATCTTATCCTAAGGGAATAGACCCTTCTAGAAGATAGAATCACCCTGCGTATAGCCACGCGAGGCTATTGGCTTGAAGGGATTACGGCAGGATTACGCTAGATATAGCGCACCAATACATCCCAAGCCTGGTCGGTGATATAATTATAATAGCAGGATAAACCAAAGGTTAATGGGAAAGGAAGAATAGGAAACCAAATGAGATGCGGTAAAAAGAGAAATGATAAGGGAAGGAAATAAGAAAAGGCCAAGTGGTGTAACGGGGTCGTACTCTCACACTTCCCCCCCTCAAAGCTGGGTGGTAGAAGTAACACCCTGCTTGACAAGGTAGTCATGCAGAGGACGACGGGCGTTACCCATGTCGGACTCAGGTACCCAGCTGTCCTCAGAAGGATCATAACCCTTCCAACGGATGAGAAGCTCCACGGTGCCATTCCGACGACGGCGGTGTGCGAGCACGGACTCGACCTCGTACTCGGGTTCATTCTGGACGAGGACGGGCGGTGGCGGCGGCGGTTGGCGTCCGACGAAAATTGTGTTCGGGTCCCGATAGGGCTTCAGAAGTTGGACGTGGAAGGCGTTGTGAATCTTCCAGGTAGCTGGCAGGCGTAAGCGGAAGGTAACAGGAGTGACCTGTGCTTCAACGAGAAAAGGCCCGCAGAAGCGAGGTCGAAGTTTAGATGGGAGATGGCTGATGTCCAGGTTGCGGGTATCGAGGAGCACCTGGTCTCCCACGGAAATGGTGTGGTCGTTGCGATGGCGATCGGCCTGGCGCTTCTGTTGCTGTTGAATGTCAAGGAGGCACTTATGGGTCCGATCCCAAAGTTGATGCATGGTTGTAATGAAATCATGTGCTGGTTGGACTGTAGCTGATGCTGTCGGTTTTTGTGGTGTGAGTGGGTGGCGTCCGTAGCAGAGGAAGAACGGCGTCTGTCCAGTAGCGGCATGTGTGGCGTTGTTGTAAGCAAACTCCAGAACGGGCAGGTGCAAGTCCCATTTGGAGATCTCGTCCTTGCAGGCTGCTCGGAGGAGTTGCTCAACAATTTAGTTGAGGCGCTCGGTCTGTCCGTCTGTCTGTGGATGGTATGCGGATGACATGGCGAGTTTGGTCCCGAGAAGAGACATAAGTTCCTTCCAGAACTTGCTGGTGAACTTGGGGTCTTGGTCGGAAATGAGTGTGGTTGGGATGCCATGCTGTGAGATGATGTGACGAACGAAGAGCTGTGCTGTCTCCTCGGTGCGTGCCGTCGTGTGTGTCGGGATGAAGTGTCCCATTTTGGAGAACTTGTCAATGACGACAAGGATGGCGTCATGACTGCTGGAGGTAGGTGGTAACCCGGTGATGAAGTCCAGGCTAACCACTTGCCATGGTTGTTCTGGGACAGGAAGAGGCTGCAGTAGTCCCGCCTTTTTCTGCTTGCTGCTCTTCATCCGCTGACATGTATCACACGAGGTGACGAATTTCTGGACATCTTCTGCTAAGTGGGGCCAGTAGTAGTGCTTTGCGATACCGGTCAGCGTCTTGTTGCTACCGAAGTGTCCGGCGTAGAGGACGTCGTGGTATTCTTCGAGTAGTAACTGGCGCAAAGGAGGGTAATTGGGTACCCAGATTTTTGTGGATCCTTTCCGGTACGCGATGTCACTGTCCCACTGTAGCAGATGTCGCTTTTCTGCCAAGGGAATTTCGGGGTCGATGGCGTACCCGTGTGTGAAGAGTCCCTTGAGTAGTGGATTCATCCCTTCGACCTGAATCGCGGCAACGTGTGCAGGCCGGCTGAGAGCGTCTGCTTTGTTCTTGTGGCCGGGCTTGTACACGATGTCGTAGTGGAAGTGTGTCTCGAGGAAGTCGATCCACCGGACCTGCCGCCTGGAAAGGTTGGGTTGTGTCTTCAAGTATTTCAGGCTGCAGTGGTCGGTGTAGACGGTTGTTCTTCGTCCTTCGAGATAGCATCTCCACGCTTTGAAGGCGGTGATGATAGCAAGAGCCTCTTTGTCGTGTATCGGGTAGTTGAGTTCTGCCCCGTGCAGTTTCTTGCTGAGGTAGGCAATTGGTTGCAGTCCATTCCCCTGGTCTTGCATTAAGACTGCTCCCACTCCCTGGTCGCTGGCGTCAGCTTCGATTATGTAGTCGCGTTCGGGATCTGGCAAAATGAGTACCGGTGCGGACGTAAGTGCTTGTTTCAGCTGCTCCACGGCTTCCTGGTGCTTTGGTTCCCATTTGTAGGGCGTGTTCTTCTTCAGCAGATTCGTGAGTGGTGCTGCGATTTTCGCATATTGTGGCACGAACCTGTTGTAGTAATTAGCGAAGCCTAGGAATTGCTGCAACTCCTTCACGTTCTCGGGTGTCTTCCACGTGCGTACGGCCTCGATTTTCTTGGGGTCGACGTGAACTCCTTGAGCGCTCACCATGTGTCATAGGAACTGGACCTTTTCAAGGGCGAATTCGCTCTTGGACAGTTTGACGTAGAATCGTTCCCGTCGAAGAATTTCGAAGACGCGTCGCAGGTGTTCGACGTGCTGCTTCATGTCGCGCGAGTAGATGAGTATGTCGTCCAGGTACACCACCACGCATTCGTCCAGAAGTGGTCGTAGAATGTGGTTCATTTCGGCTTGGAGAGTCCGAATGGCATTACCAAATACTCGTACGATCCGTACCGAGTTCGGAAAGCAGTTTTGTGGATAGAGTTGTCCGCCATCCGTATCTGCCAGTATCCGGACCGCAGATCCAGTTTGGAAAATACCGTAGCTCCCCGAAGCTGGTCAAGCAGGTCATCGATTCGCGGTATCGGATATTTATTCTTGATGGTCTGCTTGTTAAGAGCTCGGTAGTCGATGCACATGCGCAGGCTTCCGTCCGGTTTCGGTGTGAAGAGTACTGGGGCACCGTACGGCGAAGTGGATGGCCGGATGAGTCCTTTGGCTAGGAGATACTCGATCTGTTTTTTCATGTCAGTCAGCTCCGTAGGGCTGAGCCGATATGGTGCTCGGAAGGTCGGCTTCGATCCCGGTTCCTCCACGATCTCGTGTTGATGCGTTCGGTATGGCGGTAGCTCGTTCGGAAGATCGTCAGGAAGAATATCTTGGAACTCCTTTAATAATTCCTTGATTTTTTCTGGAGTTTCCGAGGCTTCCTCTCCGTCATTCTCCACCTCTGTTGCTATCGCCAGGAACCCGGTGTCGGTCCGCTTCACATCCTTCTCGAATCGTGCGAGTGTCTCCACTGGGATATCTCCAGTATCGTCCCAGTTGGGTAGCTGTACTCTCCGTCCATTGTTGTAGATGCTTGCGGTGCGGTTCACCCAGTTGATCTCAGGGTTGAATTTTTTCAGGAAGTCTCGCCCAAAGATCAAGTCAAGCCCTTTGATGTTGGTGATGGGGAGTGAAGGTCTCCAGCGCAGTGGTCCAATTTGTAGGTGTAGCACTGCTTCGCCGTGTACTGGTAGCTTGCTGCCGTCCACCATCGTTGCAGAGAATCCTGAAGGCTTGTACTCTTCCCGAAGTCGGTCGATCACTGCCTTGTCACAGACGGTGTGTGATGCTCCGCTGTCCACGAGTGCTTGGAGGCGTCGTCCTTTGTAGATGACCTCGAGCACGAGGGGCAGTCGTTGCTCGGAGTACCCAAAGATAGTTTCATTGATTGGGTCATAGGGTACATCCCAATATTCTGTACACACCTTTGTGTTGCTGTCTACTCCTGAGCTGGCAGCTGGCCGAGGCTGCTTGGAGAACGGCTCTTCTCCAGGGCCCGGAGTTTCCCTAACGACTGTGCGCGTCACTGATGCCGAAGAACTGGATGCATCCGTAGGAGGAGTTCGGGGTTTGTGCAGCTTCTTGTAGACCCCCAGCTTCCTCTTGAGCTGCTTCAGCTCCATCGACGTCTTCCCTGGGGAGCGGGTAGTCGTTGTGGGCTGGTGTCGGGAGAGGACGTTGACTCCGTGGAAAGGTCGGCTTCTTTCCACACTCCTTAATTTGGTCCCCAGGTTGTCCGGTACCGGTATAATCTCCACAGCTGTCTGCTTCTTTTGGAGTCCCTCCGGAAATTTCTCCAAGGCTCTAGCCCCTCGAACATCATAAGTTTTCATTAAAGCATCTTTATAAGATAACTTTAACGAATTCTTATAATTTCTTGGGTCTTCAAGGAGTTTCCCTGTCTCGGCAGAGTCTTTTTTCGCGGAGTCGTATTTTTCCTCGGCGATTTTCCCTGGCGAAGACTGGTCGTGGGGTGGAGATTTTCCCCCATCATTTCCTCCTTCTCGCATCGAATCAGCTTCGTCGAAGTTGATTTTCCCGGAATCCCGCGGCCGTTTCCGGATCTTTTCTTTTTTGCCAGCTAGATCCGCAATCACTGGCGACACCCGTTTTTTGTCTTCTGATTGGCCGAAAGATTTCCGCCACTGTTGCGTGCCCGATACTCTGCGCGTGCGGCCTTCATTTTGTTGCAGTCGAAGATTCGGTGGCCCGGCACCCCGCAAAAATCACACGTGTAGTTGGTGTTTTTCGGACGTGGCCGCCCCTCGAATCTGTCGACTTCCATCGGGTCGGCGAACGTGGGGTGAGCCGAGCGGTCGCCTTGTCGCGTACTGCCGACGTGCGTCCGTCGTGCTCCGGCGTTGACCATGTCGAAGTGCTCCGCTGCCGAAACGACGTCACTGTAGCTCGCGTAGTTTGACGCTGCGACTTGTCGTTTGACTTCGGTCTTCAGCCCGGCGAGGTACGATTGTACTTTTTCCCCTTCGGTCAGGTCGGGAATGCGGTTATAAAATTCTTCCATCTGCTGCGTGTACTGCGCTACACTCCCGAACTGTCGGTGTCGATGAATTTTTTCGCGGGCAAGGAAACTCGAATTTATCGGTTCGAAGCGTTTCAGCAGGTCGGCGCGGAACTGCTGCCACGTGGCTTCACCGTGGATGAAAGTACTGTTGCCGCCAATCCACTCGAGTGCCGGCCCTCGCATCAGTGTCGCCGCGAGTCGTACACGTTGACCGTCCCAGACTGGCGAGCTCCATCTGACGGCTGCGAAGTAGATCTCCATCCCGGCGATCCATCTGCGGGCGTCGGAGTTTCGATCGCTCGGATCGAACGGCTCAGGTGGGCGCGGTTTCGGAGCCTCGAGAAACTGCTGCGACTGCTGCGTCGTTGCCGTTGTCGTCTCGTGCTGCGCTCCGGCGAGTCGAGTTACTCGCTCGAACTGGTTTCGCCACGCTTCGCGATCCGCTCGCATTTCCTCGTGAAGGGCTGCGATGCGCGCGAAGAGCTGCTGGGTAACCTCGGCGTTGTCGAAGGTTGCCATCCTGTTCAAAACATGCACGGAGGGGGTAATTCGAAAATCGCGGAGCTGGTGCTTACCAGAATCGGCGTCGAATTGGTCGCCCCCGGCGGTTTTTCGAGGCAGGTTTTCCCGCTGCTGCTGCTTTGTTGAGCGCGGCCGAGTGAGAAAAGCTCTGATTACCAAGTGTCACAGGATCGAATGTGTCGAGGAAAGGTTGCACTATCGATCAGTACAAGGCGCTTTTATACTTCCAGAGTACATCAGGTAACCAGGTTTATCTTATCCTAAGGGAATAGACCCTTCTAGAAGATAGAATCACCCTGCGTATAGCCACGCGAGGCTATTGGCTTGAAGGGATTACGGCAGGATTACGCTAGATATAGCGCACCAATACATCCCAAGCCTGGTCGGTGATATAATTATAATAGCAGGATAAACCAAAGGTTAATGGGAAAGGAAGAATAGGAAACCAAATGAGATGCGGTAAAAAGAGAAATGAAAAGGGAAGGAAATAAGAAAAGGCCAAGTGGTGTAACGGGGTCGTACTCTCACACCACACCCGCTGAGCGCGAGTCTACTGCAGCCGCTGCCCTTGCGCGCTCTGTCTGGCTTTCCCAAGACGCTGTCGCTCAGCTTGCCATTAGCAATGCCCTTCCCCCGTCTGAGCGCCCTCGCTTTAGGTCCATCACTACCGCCCAGGCTTACTTAGATGCTGTCATCAAGCGCTATTCCACCCCTCCTGCTACCTCGGTGGGTCGCCTGATCCTCCCGATGCTCTTTCTCGACCTTGCGTCTTTCCCCATTCTCTCTGAACTAGCTGCCCACCTGCGCTCGATAGATGAGACCAGGCGCGCTGCCTGCACTGACGCACAGCTTAGAGCCCACCAGCCGCCCATTACCTCTACCCTCTACCTGCTTGCCACCCGCCTCCCTGACCGCCTTGCCGCCGCCCGCGACAGCTTCCTTAGCATTCACCCCGGTGAGCTCACCCTCACCGACTTTGTAGACACCCTGACTGTTATTGAGACCCGCCACAGCTCCATCGCCTAGGCGAGCGGTACCGTGCCGGTCCCTATCTTTCAGGGTTGTGCCCCCACTTAGTGTACCTTCTCCGACGGTTCTGTCGCTGTGGCTGAGACTACTGCTGCAGCGCAGTTTCGTTCGGGGAAGGGCCGCCGCCCCAAGGCTGGGCGCGGCGGAGGAGGCGGGGGTGCAGGAGGGTGTGGTGGTGGAGTCGGGTCGTCTGGTGCTGGAGCGGACGAGGGGACCCTGCCCGGTCCAGCTGAGTCGCCGCCTCTGCAGTCGCAGCAGCAGCAGCAGCAGCTGCAGCAGCCGCAGCAGTCGCAGCAGCCGCAGCCTCCGCAGCAGCCGCAGCAGCCGCCGTAGACGAGGCAGGTGAGTGTCCTCCCGCCTGGGTGGCCTGGCGCTGGAGGTGGTCGGGCGCGTGGTGGTGTGCCGAGTGGTGCTTCGGGAGGCATGCGTTGTCAGTACCAGATCCAGACCGGTCCTCGCCGCGGCTTCGTTTGCGGTAAGCTCGGTCATACCACTCCCCGCAGTTTCCGTCGCCTGGACGACCTGTTTCGTCAGCACTTTGGCCCGTCGCCAGACCTCCCAGACTGGCACAGTTTGCTTAGTCGTAGGATTCATATTTTTGACATGGACATGGATGCCATTGTTTCTGCTCTGCATGTGATGTATGCTGATGACTCTAGTGCGCTTCCCGCTTATTTCTCATTCTCGTCTAGTGTAGGTGTGCCTAGCTTAGCCTCCACTGCTGCGTCAGGCATAGGATCCCCTGCTTTGTTTAGCCTTGGTGCTTCCGCCGTCGCCCCGTCTCCGGACGCCACTGCTTTGCTTTCCTTCACCTTGGACTCTGGCGCTTCCCGGTGCTTCTTCCGCGACGCTACTACACTGACACCGCTTCCTGTTCCTGCTGCCGTTTCTCGTGCTGACCCCTCCGGCAGTCCGGTAGTCGCCCGCAGTTTCACCACCCTTTCTTGTCTGGCGGTTCCTTCGAGCTCTCTCACAGGTTGGTGCATATCCCCTCGTTCTCCAGGAACCTAGTTGGTGTCGGCTGCCTCCAGGACCTTGGCGACACCACTACGTTCCCTGGTCACGAGCGGTATGCTGTCTGTACCGAGGCCGCCACTGGTGCCCCCCTGTCCACGTTCCCCCGGGACCCGGTGTCTGGCCTGTTCACTCTGGACACCGTGACCCCCCCGGCTGGGGCGCCCCTTCAGGTGGCTGCGTCTACCCAGGTTGCTGCTGCCTGCTCCTGTCGGTCCCTCACTCACCCGACTCTCCTTTGGCACTATCGCCAAGGTCACCCTGCACTCCCGCGTCTGCGTCACATGTCCCAGCACGGTCTCGTGCTAGGTCTCCCTGGTTCTCTCCCCGCTTTTCCCTCCTCCCCAGCCCCACCTTGCACGCCTTGCGTCGAGGGTCGGCTTCGCCGTGCCCCTCACTCCTCCGCGTTTCCCCCTACCGCCGCGCCGCTGCAGACCCTGCACATGGACGTCTGGGGCCCCGCCCCCGTCCATGGACTGCGTCGAGAGCACTACTTCCTTGTGCTTGTCGACGACTTCACTCGCTACACCTCGGTCTTTCCCCTGGAGTGGAAGGCCGACGTGCCTGACGCTCTCATCCCCTGGCTTGTCTCTGCCCGTGTCCACCGAGGTCTCCCTGTCTTGCGTCTTCACTCCGACCGTGGTGGCGAGTTTGCCTCAGGTGTCCTTGGTCGCTTTTGTCATGCGGAGGGCATCACCCAGACGTTCACCCTACCGGACTCCACACAGCAGAATGGGGTCGCTGAGCGACACATCGGTTTGGTCATGGAAGTGGATCGCACCTCCATGATCCATGCCGGTGCACCCCATTTTCTGTGGCCGTTCGCTGTGCGCTACGCTTCTCACCAGCTTAACCTGTGGCCGCACCCCCAGCAGCCGCAGGTTTCGCCGTCCCGTCTTTGGATTGGGTCTCCTGGTGACGCGTCTGCGTTCCACGTCTGGGGCTGCCTTGCTCACGTCCGTGCCTTCGGCACGGACAAGCTCACTGCCCCCACCCTTCTCTGCGTATTCCTCGGTTTTCCCCTTGACGCGTCCGACTGGCACTTCTACCACCCGCCGTCTCACCGCTTCTTTCACTCACGCGACGTCACCTTTGACGAGTCCGTCTCCTTCTACTGTCGCTTCCCCCACCACGGTCCCTCGGTTACCCCCCCCCCTGTTCCTGGTCACTCCTTCCCCGGTAGTCCCTGTCCCCCCCCCTCCTCCTCCCCGTCCTGCCCCCTCTGGTGTGTCCCACGTCACCCCTCTTCCGTCGGTGGTCCCGGTTGAGATGTCTTCTGACTCTGGTGGTCCTGCGGCGCAGTCCTCGCCGGCTGCCCCTCCCCAGGCGTCCCCTCCTCCACCGCCTCTGCCGCCGCCGCCGTAGCCGTCGTTGTCGCTGCCGCCGCCGTCGCCGTTGCAGCACCCGTTCGTTGACTCTGGGGGTGCTGGCTTTGGAGTGCGTGCTAGTCTCGGTACCCCAGGGGGTGGTACCGGTCCTTGAGGGGTTTCGGGCCCTGGGGGTGTTCCCTCTGGGGGTGCTGGCGTGGAGTGTGCTGGTGGTAGCCGAGGAGCAGCTTGTGGTCCCGGTGTCGGCGTTGTGCCGCCGCCGCAGCAGTCCCCACCGGTGTTAGCCCTTCGCCTACTCGGCCTTCCGTCCCCTGACCCTGCGTCTGTTCCTCTCCAGCCGTCTTCTCCTCCACTTCCCATCTACGGCCCTGTGTTCCCTCCGTCGGACTCGTCCCTGGCTCGTCTTCCCCCTCGTTTCCCCCCTGTGTCCCCTCCTCTGTCTCCTGACCCGACTCCTCCGTCTCACGTCTGGTCTCGCCGTCCCTCCCGTGCTCGTCCTGTCTCCCCAGTCTTGCGCTCCCACCCTATGTTGCTTCGTTCCCACGTGTCTCATCCTCCCCTTCTCCCGTCGCCTCCTCCGTCCTCCCTTGTTGTTGCACCCCCCCCTCTGTCTGACTACCTTTGTGCCGCTCGTCCTCTTGTTCCTCGGGTCCTTGCCTCTCTCGTTACCGACCCGTTTGTTCCGGTCTCAAGTCTTGACGCTCTTGTAGCTGCGGTCGCTGACTTCACCTCTACCCACCGCCTTGACTACGCCACCGCTCTGGTCTCTGACCCTGCCTGTCCTCCGTCTGTCGGGGGTGCTCCTGCCCTCGGCAGTGACGTCATGGAGGACCGCCAGTTCAAGCTTGCTTTCCTGTCCGAGGCTGCTCCCCATCTCTGTTCCATGCTCCTAGTCCCTGAGGGTGACCCAGACGCTTTCGACATCCCCACCCCTCGCACTTACGCTGAGGCGACCTCGGGACCTTGGGCCTTGCAGTGGATAGCTGCCATGGCATCTTGGAGATCCACCGGCACCTTCGTCGACGCAGTTCCCCCACCTGGGGTGAACGTAGTCGATGGCCGCTGGCTCTTCAAGGTGAAGTGCCCTCCTGGAGAGCCGCCTGTGTTCAAGGCGCGCTACGTGGCTAGAGGCTCCAGACAGCGTGAGGGAGTGGACTTCTTCCAGACCTTCGCTCCGACCCCGAAGATGACTACTCTTCGGGTTCTGTTACACCTAGCTGCTCAGCGTGACTACGAGCTTCACTCCCTCGACTTCTCCACTGCCTTCCTTAAAGGCAGCCTACACGAGCAGGTCTACTTGCGTCGCCCTCAAGGCTTTACTGGCACCTTCCTTCCTGGGACCCAATGGCTCCTGCGGCGCTCCGTCTACGGCCTGCGCCAAGCTCCCCATGAGTGGCACGACACGCTGCGAGCTACCCTTGCTGACCTGCAGTTCTTTCCGTCTTCCGCAGACCCCTCACTCTTCGTTCGTGCTGGCCAGACTCCGTTCTACATCCTTTTTTACATCGACGACCTGGTCTTTGCCCCAGCAGACAGGGACGCACTGGCCTCAGTGAAGGCAGAGCTGCTGAAGAGACACACGTGCACTGACCTTGGAGAAGTGCGCCATTACCTTGGCTTGCAGATCTCCAGGGATAGAGCAGCGCGCACCATCACCCTGACTCGGACACACTTGGTGCGCCAGGTCCTTCAGAGGTTCGGCCTTCAGTTCTCCTCTGCACAGCCCACCCCTCTGCCTGTAGACCACAGACTCTTTGCTCCAGTTTCCGAGGAGTCGGTAGAGCCCAGTGGCCCTACGCAGAGCTGGTGGGTTGCCTCATGTACCTGATGACTTGCACTCGCCCAGATCTTGCATACCCTCTCAGCATCCTGGCTCGCTTTGTGGCCACACGCAGACACCGACCACAGCACTGGTCTGCCACTAAGAGGGTTTTGCGTTATCTTGCTAGTACATCAGGCATGGGGTTATTGCTAGGAGGACGTGGGCCAGTGGTCCTTACTGGACACACAGACGCTTCTTGGGCAGACGACGCCGAGACACTCAGGTCTTCCCAGGGCTACTGCTTCAGCCTTGGTTCAGGTGCCATCTCGTGGAGAGCTACCCGCTCCTCGTCTCTTGCCCGGTCCAGCTGTGAGGCCGAGATCTATGCCGGTGCCATGGCGGCACAGGAGCTCCGCTGGCTGACCTTCTTGCTCACTGACTTAGGTGAGCAGCCTAGCTCTGCCCCGGTCCTGTACGCTGACAACAGGGCCATGATCCTCCTGTGTCAGGAGCCTCGACTCGAGGGCAGAGCGAAGCATATCCAGTTGCGGTACTTCCTCCTGCGCGAGCTACAGCAGTGACGCCAGGCTCGTGTAGTACACTTGGCCTCAGGTGCCAACACAGCTGATATCTTTACGAAGGCGCTTGCGCCTTAAGATCATCAGCGGCACTGTGAACAGCTTGGTCTAGTTCCTGTAGCCTCTCACTTGCTAGGGCCTTGACTTTGTACTGCCCTTTATATGTGTACTCAGACTGGACTTGTGTCCTCTCCCAGTGGCTGGACTAGTAGTGCCGCCCTTGCTTGCCTTGTTTGTACTCCTTCTGACTGGTCTTTTAGACCCTTGTCTTAGTGGCTGGACTAGTAGTGCCGCCCTGAGCTGCTTGTTCAGGACCTGCCCCTATGCAGTCTAGGGGGTGTGTCAAACATGTGTATCTCCTATGTTTGCATAGACTGTATAGGGCCACCTCTTAGAGAGTACAATACTTAGGTATATTCACCTGTACTCTCTCTCTTCTCAATTATTCAGTTCTCACTTTAACACGAATGATTGACTAGAATGGGAGCATACAGGTGTCTATAGCTAATGGGTTGTACTCTGTATGGCATGACCCTATTATCAGAATGAATAATTGACTAGAATGGGGAGATATAAGGCAATATAGACTAGTAAGTTGTACCCACTAAGGCACAAACATATATTGTCTACAGTAACTGTATAAGTTATGTTTGACACATCCCCTAGACAATATAGGGGCAGTGCCTAACAAGGGAAGAAGCAGCTCAGGGCGGCACTACTAGTTTAGCCTCTAAGACAAGGGTCTAAAGACCAGTCACAAGGAGTATAAACAATTCAAGAGCAAGACTAGGGCGGCACTACTAGTCCAGCCACTGGGAGAGGCCACAAGGCCAGTCAGGATAAAATATATAAATAAAGGACAGTGCAAAGTCAAGGCCCTAGCAAGTGAGAGGTTACAGGAACAAGACCTAGCTGTACACAGTGCCGCTGATGATCTTAGGCGCAAGCGCCTTCATAAAGATATCAGCTATGTTGGCACCGGAGGCCAAGTGTACTACGCGCGCCTGGTGGCGCTGCTGAAGCTCACGCAGGAGGAAGTACCGCAACTGGATGTTCTTCGCTCTGCCCTCGAGTCGAGGCTCCTGACACAGGAGGATTATGGCCCTGTTGTCAGCGTACAGGACCGGGGCAGAGCTAGGCTGCTCACCTAAGTCAGTGAGCAAGAAGGTCAGCCAGCGGAGCTCCTGTGCCGCCATGGCACCGGCGTAGATCTCGGCCTCACAGCTGGACTAGGCAACAAACGAGGAGCGGGTAGCTCTCCACGAGACGGCACCTGAACCAAGGCTGAAGCAGTAGCCCTGCGAGGGCCTGAGGGTCTCGGCGTCGTCCGCCCAAGCAGCATCTGTGTGTCCAATATGGACCACCGGCCTACGTCCTCCTAGCACTAACCCCATGCCCGATGTACTTGCAAGATAACGCAAAACCCTCTTAGTGGCACACCAGTGCTGAGGTCGGTGTCTGCCTGTAGCCACAAAGCAAGCTAGGATGCTGAGAGGGTATGCGAGATCTGGACGAGTGCAAGTCATCATGTATATGAGGCAACCCACCAGCTCTGCGTAAGGGCCACTGGGCTCTGCTGACTCCTCAGGAATTGGAGCGGAGAGCCTGTGGTCTAGAGGCGGAGGAGTGGGCTGTGCGGAGGAGAACAGAAGGCCGAACATCTGAAGGACCTGGCGCACCAAGTGTGACTAAGTCAATATGATAGAACGCGCTGCTCTGTCCCTGGAGATCTATCCACTGAAAGGCCCAAGGTCCCGAGGGATGTCGAAAGCGTCGGGGTCACCTTCAGGGACTAGGAGCATAGAGCAGAGATGGGGAGCAGCCTCGGACAGGAAAGCAAGCTCGTACTGGCGGTCTTCCGGGACGTCACTGCCGAGGGCAGGAGCACCCCCGACAGACGGAGGACAGGCAGGGTCAGAGACCAGAGCGGTGGCGTAGTCAAGGCGGTGGGTAGAGGCGAAGTCAGCGACCGCAGCCACAAGGGCGTCAAGGCTCGAAACTAGAACAGACGGGTCGGTAACTAGAGAGGCAAGGACCTGAGGAACAAGAGGACGAGCGGCACGCAGGTAGTCAGATAGAGGGGGGGTGTGAGAGTACAACCCCGTTACACCACTTGGCCTTTTCTTATTTCCTTCCCTTTTCATTCCTTTTTTTACCGCATCTCATTTGGTTTCCTATTCTTCCTTTCCCATTAACCTTTGGTTTATCCTGCTATATAAGTATATCACCGACCAGGCTTGGGATGTATTGGTGCGCTCTATCTAGCGTAATCCTGCTGTAATCCCTTAAAGCCAATAGCCTCGCGTGGCTATACGCAGGGTGATTCTATCTTCTAGAAGGGTCTATTCCCTTAGGATAAGATAAACCTGGTTACCTGATGTACTCTGGAAGTATAAAAGCGCCTTGTACTGATCGATAGTGCAACCTTTCCTCGACACATTCGATCCTGTGACACTTGGTAATCAGAGCTTTTCTCACTCGGCCGCGCTCAACAAAGCAGCAGCAGCGGGAAAACCTGCCTCGAAAAACCGCCGGGGGCGACCAATTCGACGCCGATTCTGGTAAGCACCAGCTCCGCGATTTTCGAATTACCCCCTCTGTGCGTGTTTTGAACAGGATGGCAACCTTCGACAACGCCAAGGTTACCCAGCAGCTCTTCGCGCGCATCGCAGCCCTTCAGGAGGAAATGCGAGCGGATCGCGAAGCGTGGCGAAACCAGTTCGAGCGAGTAACTCGACTCGCCGGAGCGCAGCACGAGACGACAACGGCAACGACGCAGCAGTCGCAGCAGTTTCTCGAGGCTCCGAAACCGCGCCCACCTGAGCCGTTCGATCCGAGCGATCGAAACTCCGACGCCCGCAGATGGATCGCCGGGATGGAGATCTACTTCGCAGCCGTCGGATGGAGCTCGCCAGTCTGGGACGGTCAACGCGTACGACTCGCGGCGACACTGATGCGAGGGCCGGCACTCGAGTGGATTGGCGGCAACAGTACTTTCATCCACGGTGAAGCCACGTGGCAGCAGTTCCGCGCCGACCTGCTGAAACGCTTCGAACCGATAAATTCGAGTTTCCTTGCCCGCGAAAAAATTCATCGCCATCGACAGTTCGGGAGTGTAGCACAGTACACGCAGCAGATGGAAGATTTTTATAACCGAATTCCCGACCTGACCGAAGGGGAAAAAGTGCAATCGTACCTCGCAGGGCTGAAGACCGAAGTCAAACGACAAGTCGCAGCGTCAAACTACGCGAGCTACAGTGACGTCGTTTCGGCAGCGGAGCGCTTCGACATGGTCAACGCCGGAGCACGACGGACGCACGTCGGCAGTACGCGACAGGGCGACCGCTCGGCTCACCCCACGTTCGCCGACCCGATGGAAGTCGACAGATTCGAGGGGCGGCCACGTCCGAAAAACACCAACTACACGTGTGATTTTTGCGGGGTGCCGGGCCACCGAATCTTCGACTGCAACAAAATGAAGGCCGCACGCGCAGAGTATCGGGCACGCAACAGTGGCGGAAATCTTTCGGCCAATCAGAAGACAAAAAACGGGAGTCGCCAGTGATTGCGGATCTAGCTGGCGAAAAAGAAAAGAGCCGGAAACGGCCGCGGGATTCGGGAAAAGCAACTTCGACGAAGCTGATTCGACGCGAGAAGGAGGAAATGATGGGGGAAAATCTCCACCCCACGACCAGTCTTCGCCAGGGAAAATCGCCGAGGAAAAATACGACTCCGCGAAAAAAGACTCTGCCGAGACAGGGAAACTCCTTGAAGACCCAAGAAATTATAAGAATTCGTTAAAGTTATCTTATAAAGATGCTTTAATGAAAACTTATGATGTTCGAGGGGCTAGAGCCTTGGAGAAATTTCGGGAGGGACTCCAAAAGAAGCAGACAGCTGTGGAGATTATACCGGTACCGGACAACCTGGGGACCAAATTAAGGAGTGTGGAAAGAAGCCGACCTTTCCACGGAGTCAACGTCCTCTCCCGACACCAGCCCACAACGACTACCCGCTCCCCTTGGAAGACGTCGGTGGAGCTGAAGCAGCTCAAGAGGAAGCTGGGGGTCTACAAGAAGCTGCACAAACCCGGAACTCCTCCTACGGATGCATCCAGTTCTTCGGCATCAATGACGCGCACAGTCGTCAAAGAAACTCCGGGCCCTGGAGAAGAGCCGTTCTCCAAGCAGCCTCGGCCAGCTGCCGGCTCAGGAGTAGACAGCAACACAAAGGTGTGTACGGAATATTGGGATGTACCCTATGACCCAATCAATGAAACTATCTTTGGGTACTCCGAGCAACGACTGCCCCTCGTGCTCGAGGTCATCTGCAAAGGACGACGCCTCCAAGCACTCGTGGATAGCGGAGCATCACACACCGTCTGCGACAAGGCAATGATCGACCGACTTCGGGAAGAGTACAAGCCTTCAGGATTCTCTGCAACGATGGTGGACGGCAGCAAGCTACCAGTACATGGCGAAGCAGTGTTACACCTACAAATTGGACCACTGTGCTGGAGACCTGCACTCCCAATCACCAACATCAAAGGGCTTGACCTGATTTTCGGGCGAGACTTCCTGAAAAGATTCAACCCTGAGATCAACTGGGTGAACCGCACCGCAAGCATCTACAACAATGGACGGAGAGTACAGCTACCCAACTGGGACGATACTGGAGATATTCCAGTGGAGACACTCGCACGATTCGAGAAGGATGTGAAGCGGACCGACACCGGGTTCCTGGCGATAGCAACAGAGGTGGAAAATGACGGAGAGGAAGCCTTGGAAACTCCAGAAAAAATCAAGGAATTATTAAAGGAGTTCCAAGATATTCTTCCTGACGATCTTCCGAACGAGCTACCGCCATACCGAACGCATCAACACGAGATTGTGGAGGAACCGGGATCGAAGCCGACCTTCCGAGCACCATATCGGCTCAGCCCTATGGAGCTGACTGACATGAAAAAACAGATCAAGTATCTCCTAGCCAAAGGACTCATCCGGCCATCCACTTCGCCGTACGGTGCCCCAGTACTCTTCACACCGAAACCGGACGGAAGCCTGCGCATGTGCATCGACTACCGAGCTCTTAACAAACAGACCATCAAGAATAAATATCCGATACCGCGAATCGATGACCTGCTTGACCAGCTTCGGGGAGCTACGGTATTTTCCAAACTGGATCTGCGGTCCGGATATTGGCAGTTACGGATGGCGGACAACTCTATCCACAAAACTGCTTTCCGAACTCGGTACGGATCGTACGAGTATTTGGTCATGCCGTTCGGACTCACCAACGCACCAGCGACGTTCCAAGCAGAGATGAACCACATCCTACGCCCACTCTTGGACGAATGCGTGGTGGTGTACCTGGACGACATCCTCATCTACTCGCGCGACATGAAGCAACACGTCGAACACCTGCGACACGTGTTCGAAATTCTTCGACGGGAACGTTTCTACGTCAAACTGTCCAAGAGCGAATTCGCCCTGGAGAAGGTCCAATTTCTAGGACACATGGTGAGCGCTCAAGGAGTTCACGTCGACCCCAAGAAAATCGAGGCCGTACGCACGTGGAAGACACCCGAGAACGTGAAGGAGTTGCAGCAATTCCTAGGCTTCGCTAATTACTACAACAGGTTCGTGCCACAATATGCGAAAATCGCAGCACCACTCACGAATCTGCTGAAGAAGAACACGCCCTACAAATGGGAACCAAAGCACCGGGAAGCCGTGGAGCAGCAGAAACAAGCACTAACATCCGCACCGGTGCTCATCTTGCCAGATCCCGAACGTGACTACGTCATTGAAGCAGACGCCAGTGATCAGGCCGTGGGAGCAGTCTTGATGCAAGACCAGGGGAACGGACTGCAACCAATTGCCTACCTCAGCAAGAAACTGCACGGGGCAGAACTCAACTACCCGATACACGACAAAGAGGCTCTTGCTATCATCATCGCCTTCAAAGCGTGGAGATGCTATCTCGAAGGACGAAGAACAACCGTCTACACCGACCACTGCAGCCTGAAATACTTGAAGACACAACCCAACCTTTCCAGGCGGCTGGTCCGGTGGATTGACTTCCTCGAGACACACTTCCACTACGACATCGTGTACAAGCCCGGCCACAAGAACAAAGCAGACGCTCTCAGCCGGCCTGCACACGTTGCCGCGATTCAGGTCGAAGGGATGAATCCACTACTCAAGGGACTCTTCACACACGGGTACGCCATCGACCCCGAAATTCCCTTGGCAGAAAAGCGACATCTGCTACAGTGGGACAGTGACATCGCGTACCGGAAAGGATCCACGAAAATCTGGGTACCCAATTACCCTCCTTTGCGCCAGTTACTACTCGAAGAATACCACGACGTCCTCTACGCCGGACACTTCGGTAGCAACAAGACGCTCACCGGTATCGCAAAACACTACTACTGGCCTCACTTGGCAGATGATGTTCAGAAATTCGTCACCTCGTGTAATACATGTGAACGGATGAAGAGCAGTAAGCAGAAGAAAGCAGGACTGCTACAGCCTCTTCCTGTCCCAGAACAGCCATGGCAAGTGGTTAGCTTGGATTTCATCACCGGGTTACCACCTACCACCAGCGGTCATGACGCAATTCTTGTCGTCATCGACAAATTCTCTAAGATGGGACACTTCATCCCGACACACACGACAGCACGCACCGAGGAGACAGCACAGCTCTTCGTTCGTCACATCATCTCACAGCATGGCATCCCAACCACACTCATTTCCGACCGAGACCCCAAGTTCACCAGCAAGTTCTGGAAGGAACTTATGTCTCTTCTCGGGACCAAACTCGCCATGTCATCCGCATACCATCCACAGACAGACGGACAGACCGAGCGCCTCAACCAAATTGTTGAGCAACTCCTCCGAGCAGCCTGCAAGGACGACATCTCCAAATGGGACTTGCACCTGCCCGTTTTGGAGTTTGCTTACAACAACGCCACACATGCCGCTACTGGACAGACGCCGTTCTTCCTCTGCTACGGACGCCACCCACTCACACCACAAAAACCGACAGCATCAGCTACAGTCCAACCAGCACATGATTTCATTACAACCATGCATCAACTTTGGGATCGGACCCATAAGCGCCTCCTTGACATTCAGCAGCAACAGAAGCGCCAGGCCGATCGCCATCGGAACGACCACACCATTTCCGTGGGAGACCAGGTGCTCCTCGACACCCGCAACCTGGACATCAGCCATCTCCCATCTAAACTTCGACCTCGCTTCTGCGGGCCTTTTCTCGTTGAAGCACAGGTCACTCCTGTTACCTTCCGCTTACGCCTGCCAGCTACCTGGAAGATTCACAACGCCTTCCACGTCCAACTTCTGAAGCCCTATCGGGACCCGAACACAATTTTCGTCGGACGCCAACCGCCGCCGCCACCGCCCGTCCTCGTCCAGAATGAACCCAAGTACGAGGTCGAGTCCGTGCTCGCACACCGCCGTCGTCGGAATGGCACCGTGGAGCTTCTCATCCGTTGGAAGGGTTATGATCCTTCTGAGGACAGCTGGGTACCTGAGTCCGACATGGGTAACGCCCGTCGTCCTCTGCATGACTACCTTGTCAAGCAGGGTGTTACTTCTACCACCCAGCTTTGAGGGGGGGAAGTGTGAGAGTACGACCCCGTTACACCACTTGGCCTTTTCTTATTTCCTTCCCTTTTCATTCCTCTTTTTACCGCATCTCATTTGGTTTCCTATTCTTCCTTTCCCATTAACCTTTGGTTTATCCTGCTATTATAAGTATATCACCGACCAGGCTTGGGATGTATTGGTGCGCTATATCTAGCGTAATCCTGCCGTAATCCCTTCAAGCCAATAGCCTCGCGTGGCTATACGCAGGGTGATTCTATCTTCTAGAAGGGTCTATTCCCTTAGGATAAGATAAACCTGGTTACCTGATGTACTCTGGAAGTATAAAAGCGCCTTGTACTGATCGATAGTGCAACCTTTCCTCGACACATTCGATCCTGTGACAGGGGGGAGCAACGACAAGGGAGGACGGAGGGGGCGACGGGAGAAGGGGAGGAGGAGACACGTGGGAATGAAGCAACATAGGGTGAGAGCGCGAGACAGGGGAGACAGGTCGAGCACGGGAGGGACGGCGAGACTAGACATGAGACGGAGGAGTCGGGTCAGGAGACAGAGGAGGGGACACAGGAGGGGAACGAGGGGGGAAACGTCCGGAGGAGGGAACATAGGGCCGGAGGCAGGAGGACGAGGAGGCACGGGCACGGGGTCAGGGGACGGAAGGCCGAGCAGGCGAAGAGCGGACACCGGCGGGGACTGCTGCGGCGGTGGTGTGACACCGACACCGGGACCGCAAGCTGCTTAGTGGCTACCTCCAGAACACTCCACGCCAGCACCCCCAGAAGGAACACCCCCGGAGCTCAGAACCCCTCGAGCACCGGTACCACCCCCAGGCCCGCCGGGACAAGCCACGACAGGAGTCCCAGGACTAGTACCCACCCCAACTTCAGCAACCCCAGAGGCAACGAATTGTTGCGGCGACGGCTGCGGCGGCGGCGGCGGCTGCAACGATGGCTGCGGCGATGGCGGCGGCGGTGACGACGGCTGCGACAGTGGTGGCGACGGCGGCTGCGACAGTGGTGGCGACGGCGGCTGCGGAGGGGGCAAAGGAGGAGACACCTGAGAGGGGGCAGGCGGCGAGGACTGCACCGCGGGACCACCAAAGTAAGCAGACTCCTCAACCGGGACAACCAACGTAAGTGGGATGAAGTGGGACACAGCAGAGGGGCCAGGACGGGGAGGGGGAGGAGGAGGGGTTGCGATGACCGGGGGAGGGGTGACCAGGAACGGGCGGGGGGTAACCAGGGGACCTCGGTGGGGGAAGCGGTGGAAGAAGGAGACGGACTCGTTAAAGGTGACGTCACGGGAGTGAAAGAACCGGTGAGATGGCGGGTGGTTGAAGTGCCAGTCAGACGCGTCAAGGGGGAAGCCAAGAAAGACACAAGGGAAGGGTGCGGGCAGTGAGCTTGTCCGTGCCTGAGGCACGAACGTGAGCAAGGCAGCCCCAGACGTGGAACACAAACGGTCACCAGGTGACCCAGACCAAGGGAGGGTCGGCGAAACCTGAGGCTGCTGGGGGTGCGGCCACAGGTTAAGCTGGTGAGGGGCGTAGCGAACGGCGAGCGGCCACAGAAAATGGGGTGCACCAGCATGGATCATGGAGGTGCAAGCCACCTCCATGACCAAACTGATGCGTCGCTCAGCGACCCCATTCTGCTGCGGGGAGTGCGGCAAGGTGAACGTCTGGGTGATGCCCTCCACACGACAGAAACGACCAAGGACACCAGAGGCAAACTCGCCACCACGGTCGGAGTGGAGACGCAAGACAGGGAGACCGCGGTGGACACGCGCAGAGACAAGCCACGGGATAAGAACGTTAGGCACGTCGGCCTTCCGCTCCAGGGGGAACACTGTGGTGTAGCGTATGTAGTCGTCGACAAGCACTAGGAAGTAACGCTCTCGACGCGGTCCATGGACGGGGGCGGGGCCCCAGACGTCCATGTGCAGAGTCTGTAGCGGTGCTGCGGTAGGGGGATACGAAGAGGAGTGAAGGGCACGGCGGAGCCGGCCCTCAACATAGGGCGTGCAAGGTGGGGCTGGGGAGGAGGGAAACTCGGGGAACGACCCAGGGAGGCCTAGGACGAGATCGTACTGTGACATGTGACGCAGACGCGGGAGCGCAGGGTGACCTAGGCGGTGGTGCCAGAGAAGAGTCGGGTGGATGAGAGACCGACAGGAGCAGGCAGCAGCAACTGGGGGAGACGCAGCCACCTGAGGGGGGGTCATAGCCGGGGGGATCACCGTGTCCAGTGTGAAAAGACCAGACACCGGGTCCCGTGGGAACGTGGACAGGGGGGCACCAATGGTGGCCTCGGTACAGACAGCGTACCGCTCGTGTCCAGGGAACGTAGTGGTGACGCCAAGGTCCTGAAGGCAGCCGCCACGAACTAGGTTCCTGGAGAGTGAGGGGATGTGCAGTCCTGTGAGCGAGCCTGAAGGAACCACCGGGCAGGGGAGGGTGGTGGAACTGCGGGCGACTACAGGGCCAGAGGAGGGGTCAGCAAGAGAGACTACGGAAGGGACAGGAAGCGGTGTCAACGTGGTGGAGTCGCGGAAGAAATATGTCGTCCAGGCGACGAAAACAGCGGACGGAGGTGTGACCAATCTTATCGCAAACGAAGCCACGGCGAGGACCGGTTTGGAGCAGGTACTGACAGCTCGCGTCACTCGAACCACCACCCGGCAGCCCACCACGCGCACCACCATTACGTCCAGCGCTACCACCAGCGCCAGGCCACCCGAGCGGGAGACCACTCGCCCGTCTCTGCTGCGGCTGCGACTACTGTGACTGCTGCGGCTGCTGCGGCTGGCGCGAGTCCGGCTGCAACACCGGCGGCTGCTGAGACGGCTGCTCGGCTGCACCTGTCAGGGTCCCCTCGTCCGCACCACCACCAGGAGACCCAGCTCCAGCACCACCTACACCTGCACCCCCACCCCCGCCGCCACGCCCAGCCTTGGGGCAGCGACCCTTCCCCGGACGGACCTGTGCTGCAGCGGCAGTCTCAGCCACAGTAGCAGAACTGTCAGAGAAGGTGCACTGAGCGGGGGCGCAACCCTGAAAGATAGGGACCGGCACAGTACCGCTGGTCTGAGTGATAGAGTGGTGGCGGGCCTCTATAGCGGACAGGGTGTCAAAAAAGTCAGTGAGGGTGAGGTCTGCGGGGTGGACGCTAAGGAAGTGGTCACGGGCAGTGGCAAGACGGTCAGGGAGGCGGGTGGTTAGCAGGTAGAGAGTAGAGGTGAGGGGCGGCTGGTGGGCTAGAAGCTGTGTGGGAGTGCAGGCAGCACGCCAGGTCTCGTCTATAGTGCGCAGGTGAGCGGCCGGGTCGGCGACAGTGGGGAACGACGCAAGGTCAGGGAAGAGCATGGGGAGGATCAGGCGACCTACCGAGGCAGCACGCGGGGTGGAATAGCGTTGGACGACAGCATCTTGGAAAGCCTGGGCAGTGGTGATAGACCTGAAGCGAGGTCGCTCGGACAGGGGGAGGGCATTGCTAATAGCCAGCTGTGCGACAGCGTCACGGGACAGCCAGACAGAGCGAGCAAGGGCAGCGGCCGCAGCGGACTCATGCTAAGCGGACGAGGGATCAGTAGACAGTGCAGCAGGGGGGTCAGGGCAGGGGAGAGTACCGTCAAGATGGACAGACAGAGAGTGGCCATCCTGCCGCTGACCAGTGAGGTGGCGACGGAGGTCAGCAAGCCACGCATCAAACTCAATCGGCTGGCCCTCAGCGTCAAGGCGAAGCACCTCTGCCATGAGTGACAATGGAGGGCAGTGTAGAGCACTGCAGGACGGTGCTGCGCGGTGCAGTGCAGCGCAGTGCGGTACAGTGCGGTGCAGTGCGGTGCAGAGCAGTGCAGTGCGGTGCAGTGCAGTGCAGTGCGGTACAGTGCGGCGCAGTGCGGTGCAGTGCGGTACAGTGCGGTGCAAGGCGGTTTAGTACGGTACCGGGGGGTTCGCAGGGCGGTGCTGATCGGGAAGAACGAGCCGAACTCGAGGCGGCGGTGGGCTGGCGACGACGCGAATGCAGGGGACGGTCGGCGGACGGCGGATGCAAGGGGCCAGCAAACGGCGGCAACGGGGGCCGGCTAGGAGCTGGCGCGACGGCGATTAGGGCCGGCCACGACGGCGAGGAAACACAGCCGCGACGGCGGCCAGGGACAGCCGCGACGGCGGCTAGGGGCAGCCGCGACGGCAGGAGCGACCGTGAGGCGGCTGGAGACGGCAGCGACGGCGGCTAGGGGCGGCCGCGACGGCGAGGGGCGGCCGTGAGCCAGCTGGAAACGGCCGTGAAGGCAGCTAGGGCTGGCCGCGACGGCTAGAAGCAGGCGCGACGGTGGTTAGGAACACTCGCGACAGTGGTTAGGGGCGGGCGCGACGGCTAGGGGCGGCTGTGGGACGGCAGGAAACGGCCGCAACGGTGGCTAGAGGCAGCCGCGACGGCTAGGGGCGGCCGCGACGGCAGCTAGGGGCGGCCGCGACGGCGAGTGGGTCGGCTAGGGGCGGGCGCGAACGGCCAGGGGGCCGGCTAGGAGCGGGCGCAAAATGGCCAGGGCGCCGGCTAGGAGGGGCTCGACGGCCAGAGGGCCGGCTAGAAGCGGGCGCGACGGCCAGGGGGCTAGCTAGGGGCGAGCGCGAACGGCCAGGGGGCCGGCTAGGAGCTGGCGCGAACGGCCAGGGGGCCAGCTAGGGGCGGGCGCGTACGGCCAGGGAGCCGGCTAGGGGCGGGCGCGACGGCCAGGGGGGCCAGCTAGGTGGGGCTCGACGGCCAGGGGGCCAGCTAGAGGCGGGCGCGACAGCCAGGGGGCCAGATAGGGGCGGGCGCGAACGGCCAGGGGGCCGGCTAGGGGCGGGCGCGAACGGCCAGGGGGCCAGCTAGGGGCGGGCGCGAACGGCCATGGGGGCCGGCTAGGGGCGGACGCGACGGCCAGGGGGCCGGCTAGGGACGGGCGCGACGGCCAGGGGGCCGGCTAGGAGCGGGGCACGACGGTGGCTAGGGCCTAGGGGCGGAAGCGTGGGCGGGCTAGGGGGGGGGACCTAACCTACTATGATACCATATCAGAATGAATAATTGACTAGAATGGGGAGATACAATGCAATATAGACTAGTAAGTTGTACCCACTAAGGCACAAACATATATTGTCTACAGTAACTACATAAGTTATGTTTGGCACCTATGTAGTCTACTAGACATACACACATATGTTTGACACACCCCCTAGACTAGATAGGGGCAATGCTTGGTGAGAGACAAGCACCTCAGGGCGGCACTACTAGTCCAACCTCTGAGGTAGGGGTCTTAAGACCAGTCAAAAGAATACAAACAAGGCAAGATCAAGACCAGGGCGGCACTACTAGTCTAGCCACTGGGAGAAAGGCGCAAGGCCAGTCATGATAATATATAAAGAGTTATACAAAATCAAGGTCCTAGCAAATGAGGTGCTACAGGCACGAGACCAAGCTGTACGTAGTGCCACTAATGATTTTTAGGCGCAAGCGCCTTCGTAAAGATATCAGCTGTGTTGGCACCGGAGGCCAAGTGTACCATGCGGGGCTGGCGGCGCTGCTGTAGCTCACGTGGGAGGAAGTACCGCAGCTGGATGTGCTTTGCTCTGCCCTCGAGTCTGGGCTCCTGGCACAGGAGGATCATGCCCCTATTCTCAGCGTACAGTACCGGGGCAGAGCTAGGCCGCTCACCTAATTCTGTCAGCAAGAAAGTCAGCTAGCGGAGCTCGTGTGCCGCCACGGCACCGGCGTAGATCTCAGCCTTACAGCTAGACTGGGCAATAAACGACGAGCGAATGGACCTCCACGAGACGGCACCGGCACCAAGGCTAAAGAAGTAGCCCTGGGAGGATCTGAGAGTCTCGGCATCGTCCGCCCAAGAAGCGTCTGTGTGTCCAGTAAGGACCACTGGCCTGCGTCCTCCTAGCACTAGCCCCATGCCTGATGTACTTGCTAGATAACGCAGAATCCTCTTAGCTGCAGACTTGTGCTGTGGTCGGTGTCTGCCGGAGGCCACAAAGCGGGCAAGGATGCTGAGAGGGTATGCGAGATCTGGACGAGTGCAAGTCATCAGGTACATGAGGCAACCCACCAGCTCTGCGTAAGGACCAATAGGCTATACAGCCTCTTCCGGGACTGGAGCAGAGAGTCTGTAGTCTACTGGCAGAGGGGTGGGCTGTGCGGAAGGGAGCTGAAGATCGAACCTCTAAAGGACCTGGCGCACCAAGTGTGAGTGTATGGGAGAGTTGGTGCGCGCGGCTCTGTCCTTGGAGATCTGTAAGCCAAGGTAGCGGCGCAGCTCTCCTAGGTCAATGCAGGTGTGTCTCCTCAGCAGCTCAGCCTTCACGGAGGCCAGCGTAACTCTGACTGCAGTAGCAAAGACCAGATTGTCTACGTAAACAAGGATGTTGAACGGATTCTGGTCGGAACGGACGAAGAGCGAGGGGTCTGCAGACGACAGGAAGAACTGCAGGTCAGCTAACGTAGCACGCATCGTGTCGTGCCACTTACAAGGCGCCTGGCGCACGCCGTAGACGGGGCGCCAGAGGAGCCACTCAGTACCAGGGGGAAATGTACCAAAGAAGCCCTGGGGGTGGCGCAGGTAGACCTGCTCGTGTTCACTACGGAGAGGAGCTCGTAGTCACCTTGTGCTGCTACGTGTAGCAGTGCCTGAGGAGTAGCCATCTTCAGGGTCGGGGTGAAGGTCTAAAAGAAGTCAACACCCTCACGTTGACTGAAGCCACGAGCAATGTAGCGCGCCTTGAAGACAGGCGGCTCTCCAGGAGGGCGCTTCACCTTGAAGAGCCATCGGCCATCGACTACGTTCACCCCAGGTGAAAGAACTGCGTCGACAAAGTTACTGGTGGATCTCCAAGATGCCAACTCCTGCTACATGACAGCTATCCACTGAGAGGCCCAGGATCCCGAGGTGGCCTCAGCGTAGCTGCGAGGGGTCGGGATGTCAAGGGCGTCTGGGTCACCCTCAGGGACTAGTGGCACGGAACAGAGATGGGGAGCGGCCTCTGAGAAGAAAGCAAGCTCGTACTGTCTGTCCTCTAGGACGTCACTGCCAAGGGCAGCCACACCCCCAACGGACGGAGGGCAGGCAGGGTCAGAGACCAGAGTAGTGGCGTAGTCAAGTCGGCGGGTAGCGGCGAAGTCAGTGACAGCAGCAACAAGAGCCGACAGACTTGAGACAGGAACGGACGGGTCGGTAATAAGAGAGGCAAGAACACGAGGAACAAGGGGATGTGCGGCACAGAGGAAGTCAGAGAACAAAGGCGGGGCCACAGCGAGCGATGACGGAGGAGGAGACGGGAGGAGTGGAGGAGCATGAGACGCGTGGGAGCGAAGGAAAGGTGAGAACGCAGAACAGGGGAGGTAGGACGAGCACGAGACAGACGACGAGCCCAGACGTGAGACGGAGGAGTTGGGTCTGGAGAGAGGGGAGGAGACACAGGAGGAGAACGAGGAGGGAAACGAGCCAGAGAAGAGTCCGCTGAAACAAGCACAGGGCTGTAGATTGGCAGAGGAGGAGGCGGTGGCAAGGGAGGAGGCACCGGTGAGCGATCAGGGGAAGGAAGGTCGAGAAGGCGAAGAGCGGACACCGGCGGCGACTGCGGCAGCTGCTGCCCGACGCCAACACCAGAACCTCTAGCGGTACCACGCGTCTCTCCGAGAAGCTCCACGCCAGCACCCCCAGAACGGGAACCCGCTCCAGTAACTGCTCCGGCATGCTTCCCGGCATCCCAAAAACGCACAAACCCCCGCGGCGGTGATGACGGCGGCTGAGGCTGCGGTGGTGCGGCTGCGATAGCAACGTTGGCGATAGGGGAGGAGAGACCGAGGCAAGGACAGGCAGTAAAAGGGACTCCGCCGAGCCGCGAGAGTCAGCAGACTCCTCGGCAGGGAAAACCAAAGGGAGGGGGGTGACGTGAGACACACCAAACGGGGCAGGGCGGGTAGGGGGGGGAGCAGGGGCAAATGGGGGAGGGGGAACCAGGAACCGGGGGAGGGGGGTAACCAGAGGACCACGGTGGGGAGAGCGGTGGTAGAAGGAGACGGACTTGTCAAAGGTGACGTCTCGGGAGTGAAAGAAACGGTAAGACGGTGGGTGGTAGAAGTGCCAGTCAGACGAGTCGAGGGGGAAACCTAGAAAGACACAGGGGACAGTGCGGGCAGTGAGCTTGTCCGTGCCAGAGGCACGAACGTGAGCAAGGCAGCCCCAGACGTGGAACACAGACGCGTCACTAGAAGACTCGGTCTAGAGTAGGGTCGGCAAAACCTGCGGCCATTGAGGGTGCGGCCACAGGTTAAGCTGGTGGGTGGCGTAGCGAATGGCGAACGGCCACAGAAAATGAGTTGCACCGGCATGGATTATGGAGGTACGAGCCACCTCCATGATCAAACCGATGCGTCGCTCAGCGACCCCATTCTGCTGTGGGGAGTCCGGCAGGGTGTACGCCTGGGTGATGCCCTCCGCACGGCAGAAGCGACCAAGGCAGCCAGAGACGAACTCGCCACCACGGTCGGAGTGAGGACGCAACACAAGGAACACACGCAGAGACAAGCCACGGGATAACAACGTCAGGCACGTCGGCCTTCTGTTCCAGGGGAAGCACTGTGGTGTAGTGCGTGTAGTCATCGACAAGCACTAGGAAGTAGCGCTCACGATGCGGCCCATGGACGGGGGCGGGGCCCCTGACGTCCATGTGCAGGGTCTGCAGCGGTGCGGCGGTGGGGGGGAACGAGGAGGAGTGAGGGGCACAGCGGAGCCGGCCCTCGACGCAGGGGGTGCACGGCGGCGCTGCCGAGGAGGGGAGCAAAGGGAATGGTGCAGGGAGACCTAAGACAAGACTGTGCTGAGACATGTGACCGAGACGTGTGAGGGTGGGGTGACCTAGACGGTGGTGCCACAGAAGCGACGGGTGAGTAAGCGACCAACACGAGCAAGCCGCAGCAACCTGGGTAGACACAGCCACCTGGGGGGGCATCCCAACCGGGGGGGACGCGGTGTCCAGTGTGAACAGGCCAGACACCGGGTCCCGGGGGAACGTGGTGAGGGGGGCACCAGTGGCGGCCTCGGTACAGACATTGTACCTCTTGTAACTAGGGAACGTAGTGGTGACACCGAGGTCCTGAAGGCAGCCGACACCAACTAGGTTGCGTGAGAACGAGGGGATGTGCAGGCATATAAGAGAGCCCGAAGGAACCGCCGGACAGGGGAGGGTGGTGGAACTACGGGCGACTACCGGTCTGCAAGGGCAACTGCAGCAGGGATGGCAAGCGGCGTCAGCATAGTGTGGTCTTCAAACAAACACCGAGACGCGCCATAATCAAGAGTGAAGGAGAGCGCAGCCGTGGCGGCTGGGGGCGGAGGAGCTAGAGTGAAGCCAAGGTTAAACAAAGCAATTGGTCCTATGCATGACACAGCAGGGGTGAACAGCAGTGCCGTAGTCAGTACACATTCGTAATCCGTCCTCTTTCTTCGGGGTGAACAGGAGAGGTGCTTGGTCGGTCGAATCCTTTCTCGAGTTGGTAGTCTAGCTGGCGTCGAAGTTTGTCCAACTTCGGCTGATTCAGCCGCCACTGGGTCTGAACAGTCGGTTGCGCACCGGGATCGAGCTCGATTTTATGGTCGTACGGGTGATGAGGTGGCAATTCTGAATGATCTTCGCCAAGTCATCAGGGACAATTGCGCAGAGTTTGTCAATGTTGGTCAGAGTTTCAACAGCCGGGGATGTGATCCATCAGACGGCATACATCTGCGCCCCTCGAATCATCGCATGTTTCATAGTCACAGCGCTGACTGTCGACGTGGCCGAGTCTTGACTGTCCCACTTGGGAAGGCGTCGCCACTCGCCACTCCACTTGATGCAACAATCGCTCGTCTGCCAATTGACGCTCGGGTTGTACGCGTAGCCAATCGTGCCCCAGCAGCATGTCACACCCATCCAAGGTCGTCGCCAGTATCTTTGCCGTAAAACTGAGGTTTTTGCCACAGGTGACTCACACGTAATGCGTGCGCTCCCGAATCGGGCATGCAGTCAACCAACCTCACGTAGATTTTGGGCATGCAGCGCTCCAACTGCAATAGGAGTTTCTTCACTTTTGTCACATCTTCAGATTGTGGCTTGCCCTGCCATCAACAAATATTTCGATGCGGGTGTCACCAACTCTTCCTTCAACCAGCACAGGGTGATCAACCGGTTCACCCCCATTATTCAGCCAGGAATGGTCGATAGCCCAAATCGGCACTATAACCTGGTGGGGGTGGTGGTATTTGGGCGACGCAGTAAAGTCAGTAGGCAGCCCATCAGCTACGGACTTTTTCCATTTCCCGACTGCTTCCCGTAGTTAGCTAAGTTCTTCTTCAGTTCTGGGCAGTCCTTTACCATGTGGCCTGGCTGGTTGCAGTTGAAACAATGTCCGTGAAAAACCCGAGCTGCAAGTACATCCACGTCGTTAGCGATCGATTTTCTCGTCGTCGCTGAGACTGTCGATTTGATCACAGAGCGACAGGAACGATGACGTGTACTCTTGGACAGATCCCAACTAGTGCCACATCTGAAGCCTTGTGCGAGCATTTTTGCGCATGGATATGTGCTCGAAGCGGCTCTTCAATGCTTCGCCCCACGATTTCCACGTGCAAATCATGGCCGACCAAAAGATCGGTTCTGCCGGTGCCGTCGATGAACCTTGCTCCCCATCTGCCCCCGTTGATTCCCTGCCGGGGCTCCTCCCTCATCCAGATGCATGCACAACCAGTCGAGTGCCGGTCCCCTCTGGAGCGACACACCCAAGTTGACACGTAAAGCATTGTCATTAATACTTGCTGCTGTAAAGAAGATTTTCATGGCAAACAACCAACCGCTCACTGTAGTTGATTTGTCGGTCGGGGTGAATGGCGACGGCACGGGTGGTTTGATTTTAATGGCCGCTCGTGGCCCGCTGTGTATTTCTTCGACTGCTTCTGGTGTCATCGAAGCCCTCGATTTGCTCACAGCATCTTTGTCTTGGGTAATAGGCCGCCCCTTACTCGTTTCACCCCGCGCTTGGTGAAGTGACGAGTTATTATCGCGCAGCGTCTGCACTTCGCTTCCCAGCGTCTCGAACTTCGTACCGAGTTGTTGAAGCTGGGCCTGTAGTGTCGTTACTGTAAACGCCCTAGCTTGCAACTTGTCAAACTCCTCCTAACACTAACACGGGCAGAGGTTTTCCGGCATGTTAGGCATGCTGGATATTACCTGACACATCTGAGGGTGCATATGCTTCTAGTTGGAGGAGCTTTTACGAGATCACCTACCAACCGCTAGCCAACCCCCTATTTTGTCGTTTCCTCTCCCGATATATACGGTACTACTCTACGGAAAACTAGACGGGTAGGAACGGAGCTCTGGTACCACCTGTTATGAATTAATCAGAGTAACAATAGGTAGTGTAATAAAGGAACCGTGATTCAAGAGTGTCGATACAAATGAGGGCCTAGGTATTTTTAGGCACGAACAGGGCTAGTCGAGGACCATGTGAACAGGTTGGGGCTTCTGTTGGCAAAAGCTACGGAAGCGCCACGCATCGAGGTTTGGGTTTGTAAAGTGGTTCGGGACCGAAGAAGTTGACCGAGCCTTGCTTCCGAGAGTCGAGGGCGTACGCGCTGTAGTCGAGCCGAATAAGGAAAAGGGAATTTCCTTACAGTCTCGCCAACCAATGTGCGGAGCAGGCTTCACATTTTGTGTGTGGAGATTTTTCGCTTATCAAAACTGACCTTTTATGAGCCGCCACGTTTGGCGAACGGAATCTGTTTCAATAAGGGTGTCGCTTGAATAACAGTGTTTAGTAAATTTGTGTCGTTCATTTCGGGCATGATCGTTTAGTTGCGCAACTTGGACCAGTTGCGCAATCCAGGTTGGTTACACCTTTCGCATACTTTGAGGTCCCCTCGCAAGTCTCGCGATGGGAAACAATCTTCGCCAAAACTACAACTATTTTCGTTTCAGCAATAAGTGCAAATGTAAGCACCTCATCCTTATTCTTTATACTGTAATCACCCGGATTTAAGCGCAGCCATTTATTTAGCCCAACGTGCTTACAGAGTGTGTTGGAAATGATGAAGAAACAACATAAGCATTTTAGGAGTCTCGAGAGCTGTATAAATAGGCGAGTACAGCAACATCGATTGCGGAGTCAAACCTGCTACATTACCTTCTGACGGTTGATAAAGATTGAGGACACCCAAGAGAGGTTGCGAAAGACAATGGTCGCTGACCGTTGACCCTGCAACTCGGTAGTTAGAATCACAAGCGTCGAAGTCAGCACGACAACAAAGACACGCCCCGGTATTACAGTACGGGTGGTTACCCGAGTCGTGCTTATCGAGTCGTAAAGGGAGTGTACCCCTCGGAGTGCACAGTTAGATAGACCTTTCGTATTCCCCTGTATTATTATATAAGACCTTGTATCCCCTTATTATAATAAATCACTTGTTCTCACATACTAGTACAAGGGTTCAACTCAAAGTTCTGCTCTGCTATCAAGCACCCTACCCATTCAGGGACTTAGTCTCTGCCAAGGATCCTAGGGATATTCTCGACGCAACATGGTATGAGAGCTAGTCAGAGACTACGTTCCCGTTACAAACTCCCTTAGTTGAGTTTCTAACTCGGACAACACTCGAAGCAATTCCAACTCAAGACATGGCACCATCAAAAGGTGGAGGATCCTCTAATGGATCTCAAGGCAACGAGGCATCTGCACCTCCAGTCTCTGAACTAAAAACTGAAGGCGCAACTCTAGGCGCAACTCAAGGCGCAACTGAAGGCGCAACTGCAAAAGCAACCACACACCCAGTGGCCTCCTCCTCAGGCATTGACCTAGGTCTCACGGAGAAGTTATTCTACTCCATGTCACACTATGAGCAATCTTCAACACCTGCTCAATCAGCACACAGCAACAATATCAGTGGCGTAGCACCAATGAGCCTCGATGGCTCATCGTACGGAAAAGGCAATCAGCAGCCTGCGCAACGCCAACCTTACTAGCCTTCACTCGACTCGTTTACCTTCCTGCCGACTCCAGCGCCATCGGCAGACTTGACAACATCCTGACACTGCAGACATTTTCCCCATTCAATGGAAAAGACTTCTATACCTGGAGTTTTGAGTTAGAGTTGCTGATGAACAACGCGCATATCCTCAGCTTCTTCACCGGCTCTTGGCCTTTCCCTGAAAATGGGACTGCTTAAGTGAAGAAGATTTACACATACGTACCAGTCGTTAATGGCATTTACTATACTTCTTCGAAATCTGACACTCAGAGAACAACAAAGCATCCAGACATACAAGACTTACGACAATTCGGCCGAGCTCGCCTCGACCTCTCCTACGCTGCTAGTCAGCTCGCTACTATACGTACCTTAAGCGACCTGATGGGGAAAATGTGGAAGAACTGAATCGTGCGCTGCTCTACTCCATATCTACTCCGACAATTGGCATCACTTACCACAAGAATGCCACTACCAAGACCGAGAAAATCGTCTACGTCGACGCCGACCACTCCGGCGACAAAGATATTAGACGCGCTCCTACTGACTACATCTACCGCATGGAGCCTATCGGAACTATATCATGGCACTCAGGAAAGCAAGAACTACTTGCTCTCTCATCTGTTGAAGCTAAATGTATCGCCCTTTGCACAGCTACAAAGGAAGGGCTCTACCAGCGCGAGTTGCTCGAGGAAGCGAAGATCGCTAAGATACCGAGCTTCTCCCTCTTCTGCGATAACCAATCAGCTATCAGGATCACCAACAAAAATGGTTTCGCAAACATGACAAAGCACATCTCACTTTGCTACTTCTTCGTGAAGTAGTTACAACTGTAGGCATCTTCATGCTGTATACTCTTATATAGCGCACTGGTTAAAAAAAAAAAAAAAAAAAACCGAAAAAAAATTCTTCATTAAGGATGAGATGTAGCAGGGAAGACTCCAGTTGGCCTATTGCCCCACAACCAAAATGGCAGCTGACTACCTGACCAAAAAGCTGACAGGCAAATTTTCAGTACTGCATGCTGTTAACTGGACTGCAACACGTCATCAACCTCGACTACATCGACACTCCAGAATTGAAGGGGAGTGTTGGAAATGAAGAGGAAACAACTTAAGCATTTCAAGAGCCTTGTGTGCCGTACAAATACGCTAGTACCGCAACATCGAGGATTGCCGAGTCAAACCTGCTACAGTACCTTTTGGCGGTTGACGAAGGTTGACGACACCCAACGGAGGTTGCGAAAGGCAACCGTTGCTGACCGTTGACAATGCAACTCGGCAGTCACAATCACAAGCATTGAAATCAGCCCGACAGCAAGGACACATAGCCGTCCCGGTATTACAGTACGGGTGGTTACTCGAGTTGTCCTTATCGAGTCATAAAGGGAGTTTTTAGTATACAGGACCTTGTATTCCCTTGTTATAATCAATCACTTGTTCTCACATACTAGTACAAGGGTTACACTCAGACTTTCGCTGTGCTATCAAGCACTCTGCCCACTCTGCCCACTTAGTCTCTACCAAAGAGCCTAGCATTATTCTCAGCCCAACAGAGTGCAAGTGCAATTATAAGTTCACCCTCCTTTACATTGTTGTAAAAAAAAAGTGAAATGTGCTTTTTTCAATCGAAATGATGTGTCATCCCTCCTGCCGCCCTCCCAAGTGCCTCGCGAGACACGCACGCTATTTTTGCTCAGTAGTTTCAGCTCTGATTGGCTCGATTTCAGCAAGGATTTGCTGGCTGGACATTCGCGAGTCTATTCCACACAATCTATCAACCCAACCTCCTATGGAAACCGTTCCATCTGAACACAAATCTATAGAGCTACATTTTAATGCCTTCAAAGGTTCTTTCATTGACATACTTTTAATTAGTGCATGGGCTCATATTTTTTCGCAGTTATAAGCGCATATGATTTTGACAAGGGTTCCATTATAACCATAAACGTGTGACACGCGTGCGACATGGTGAGCAACATATGCTGGCAGTATACACCAACACCGCAGACCATGAGCAGTTTAGAAAAAACAAGGCTCCAATATTTCTGAAACTCCATTGTCTTACTGCCTGTAGCGTACCGCCCTTATTCCATGTACAAGAAAGCTAAGGGTCGAGGGGAAAGGTGTGTATGGAATACGACATGTACATTTGAATGTGGTCTAGTAAATTACTTTGCCTTGTATCGAGGTCGTTTTAGGAACTTGTCGTTCCAACCCGTTTTGGGGTACAAATTATTCGCCTTTCGTTCACCTTGTTCGATCCTTCAAAAAGGGATTCAATCAATCTGAATGTTTTGCGTAGGCAAACGTGCGACAATGTCGTGAAGACACTCTATTACTCATCACCCCTGGATTATTTCTGTTATGAATGAACTAGCAGAGTAGATAGGAACACTTGAGCTACCCTAGCCATGAGATGCGAAGGGCCGAAAGTGTCGAAGTGAGGCTAAGAGAAATTTCAAAGGTTCAGCTCGAAGGTTTGGAAAGGCACCAAAGCTTCAAATTGAAAGGATCGGAACCGACTTGATAGTTTGCGAGAGTTTGAGTGTACACGCTAAGCAGTACAGCTCGGTAAGGAATGAAAAAAATTGTACACCACACCTCTCGTAGCAAAGGTGATATATATCAGCCACACGCTTGTGGGGTTAATAATCCCAAAGCACCGAATGTGACTGTACCTGGTCTGAAGGCACCCACGTGCCGTCCTCGCTAGTGCGATTGGTCCATCGTATAGTATCAGAAAGTCAACATGTTCTTGATTGTCGATGCCGACGCGATGACTCCAAATTTTTTATTTTCTCGATCATAGTCTCAGCTGCCAATCATACAACATGGAAGATCCTTTTCTTTAGTAATGTTTGATTTGTCGGTGATGAAGGGACATACAATGACAGAAAGTACTGCCCCTAAATTTGTGGCCAAAAGGTTCTCGTGAGGATTTGGTGGGTTATTTGTATAGTAACAAGGAATCTTTGCTGTATTGTTAAGTAGGATTGCTATATGTGTAATGGAAATGAGTTGCTGTTTTTTCGGGGTCAAGCTAATAACGGAGGACAAGATTTGTTCGCGTGGGTGCATCTGGATAGCTACTACCAAGCGACGTTCTAGATCTGTTTTCGGCAACCTCTTATTCTCCATAGTTGCATGCGCGCTTTTCGGCTAGTCAGGAAATAGGCCACACGCACAGCTTTGACTCAGCCGATATGAAACCGTTAGATGACGCGCGCTGCGCAAGCATGTTAACCCTATTGCGGAGGGGGTATAGTACTAGGAGAATTGCTAAAGATATAGGCGTGGGGAAGAGTACGGTCCATGATTACGGGCTTAAGGCTATTCCTAAGTCTAGCCACAAGGACGTGCATCCTACGATGCCCTCTGCCGGTCACCCGCGCATAGTCACAAAGAGAGTTCGCCACAAGCGGGGAGAAGAAAACCTCAGTTCATGCTGCAGAAATAGTCAAATGTAGCACAACAACACGGTGCATCCTAGGATAGTGCGTAACACGTTGAAATCCAGCGGTTTTGCCGCATTCCGGCAGCCTAAGAAGCCGCGCATGTAAAAAACATCCGCACGGGCCCACGTTGACAGGATGGTTGATGACTAGAAGCGAGTGATCTGGAAAATGAGACCAAGATCAATCCTTTCACTTTCGATGGCCGCTCGTATGCCTGGGTTCGTGAAGGTACGGCCCTCCAAAGCCACCAAATCAAGCAGACCGTCAAACATGGGGCTGGCTGCTTGATGACTTGGGGCTGCATGTCATATGAGGGGGCGGTTTTCATATGTAAGATAGATGGTAGGATAGACGGGCCACTGTATCTAAGTGTATTGCAGGACGATCTCAACTCGACAATTGAGTTTTACTAGCTGTCCCCCTCGGACGTGATATTCCAGCACAAAAACAACCCCAAGCAAAAGTCGCATCTCGTGCAGCGGTGGCTTCAAGAGCAGGAGTTTGGGTTGCTGGAGTGGCTTTCATAATCTCCCAACCTGAACCCAAGTTCAACTACTTCTCTTCTCATCATTATGCTATCTCTTATTCCCCTCCTCTCGTCCTTCCATTTCTCCCTCCCCTCACTCGGACACGTGCGAGCTGACGGCGTGTGTGGGCTGTAACTGTGAGGCTGGCTTTAATTTGACTCTTGTTGACTCCCCTCCGCCCCCTCCCCTTTCAGACAAGTGCGACCTCAAGGGGTGTTTGGGCGGCTTGTGCTCCTCCTATGGTCCCTACCCCCCTCCTCTGCCCCTCTCTCTGACTCGGTTCACACTGCTCCTCGAGTGAACTCCCCCCTTGCTAGCCTCTCTTGTTACGGACCCTACGGCTCCTCTTGCTGGTGTCACTGCCCTTGTTGCTGCTGTCGCTGACTTTGCTACGTGCCACCTCCTTGACTACACCTCCGCTTGGTCTCCGACCCTGCCCATCCTCCGTCCATCGGGGGTGCACCTGCCCTTGGCAGTGAGTTATAGAGGATAGAGAGTACGAGCTAGCTTTCCTTGCAGCTGTTGTACCTCATCACTGCACCATGCTAGTGTTCCCTAAGGGTGACCCAGACGCCCTTGACATCCCTACCCCACGCTCGTATGTTGAGGCGGTTTCAGGACCATGGGCAACTTAGTGGATATAGGCGATGGAGGCATAGATGGCATCTTATAGATCCACTGGCACTTACGTCGACACGATTCCTCCCCCTGAGGCGGACATAGTCCATGGCCGGTGGATCTATAAGGTGAAGTGCCCACCAGGAGAGCTACCGCGGTTCAAGGCGTGGTATGTGGCTAGAGGCTTCAGCCAGCATGAGGTGTGGACTTCTTCATCCGGCATGACTACAAGCTCCACTTGTTGGACTTCTCGACAACCTTTTTACACGGCAGCTTACACGAGCAGATCTACCTGCGATGCCCATCGGGCTTCACCGGGTCTTTCCCACCAGGGACCCAGTAGAGCCTGCGGTACCCTATTTAAGATCTACGACAGGCACCTTGTGAGTGGCACGACACGCTCCACAGTACGCTAGCAACTCTCCAGTTCTTCCTGTCCTCTGCTGACCCCTCACTCTTCATTCGTGCTGGTCAGACTCCTTTCTACATCCTTGTGTACTTAGACGACCTGATCTTTGCTACACCTGACAGGGTTGCACTGGCCTCAGTGAAGGCCAAGCTACTCACGAGACACGCCTGCACTGACCTGGGAGACCTCGCTATCTGAGCTTGGAGATCTTGCGTGACCATGCAGCGCGCAAAGTCACCCTCTCCCATTCCCACATGGTGCAGCATATCCTCCAGAGGTTTGGCCTTCAATTATCGTTCGCACAGCCCACTCCCTTGCCTGTGGACCATACGATCTCTGCTCCTCTCTCTGGTGAGCAGGTTAAGCCCAGTGGTCCCTACGTAGAGCTGGTGGGTTGCCTCATGTACCTGATGACATGCACTCATCCACACCTTGCATACCCTCTCAGCATCCTTGCTCGCTTCTTCGCAACTGACACACACCGACCATAGCACTAATCCGCTGCCAAGAGGGTGCTTCGGTATCTGGCGAGTACCTCGGGCCTGGGGCTTCTGTTGGGAGGACGGGTGCCAGTGGTCCTCACTGGACATATAAACACGTCGTGAGCAGACAATCTGGAGACTCTCAAGTCATCACAGGGCTACTGCTTCAGCCTTGGTACAGGTGCCATCTCGTGACGGTCCACTCGGTCGTTATCCGTAGCATAGCCCAGTTGTGAGGCATAGATCTAAGCTGGCGTGATGGCCGCTCAGGAGCTCCACTAGCTGGCATTCCTGCTCACTGACTTAGGTGAGTGGCATAGGTCTGCCCCGGTCCTGTTTGCTGATAACAAGGCTATGATCCTCCTGTGTCACAGGAGGCTCGACTTGAGGGCAAGGCCAAGCACATCCAGCTGCGGTAGTTGTTACTGCGTGAGTTGAAGCAGCGTGGTGGAGCACGTGAACAGCAGCCCTCAGAAGCCAACACTGCTGATATATTCACCAGGGCTCTTGGGTCTCGTGATCACCTGCGGTTTTGTACTCAGCTTGGCCTAGTCCGAGTTGCCTCACACTTGCTTGTATCTTGATCTATATATGCTGAACTACACCGTTGTCTTGTTACTCTTGCTTCCTGGCCTTCTAGCCCTTGTCTCAGCAGTCTACTTAGTAGTGCTACCTTGAGTTGTTTGTCACATACCCCAGAGGTCAGACTAGTAGTGCTGCCCTGGATTGCTATGCGTTGTTAGACTCTGCCCCTACCTAGGCTAGGGGGTGTGTTAGCATACATATATTTGTGTACACATATGTATTGTAGACTCGCTGTGTGTAGACTATAGTGGGGATATCACTTCTATATGTACCCTGTCCTGCATGATTTCATTCACCTCATTCTCTCTTTTTCACAAATAGTCCTCCTTGTCGTCGTCTTAGAAATATGACGCCTTAGTAGATTCTTGAGCTGAGAGAGGCGGCAACAAGTGCTTTGGTTCTGACAACAAAGTTTGGTAAGATGATGATGAAGATGGGGGCCATGTCCCTGGAGCTCGCCCAACTACAGGAAGAGAACGTGATTCTTTGCCAGACACGTGGTGAAACGCATAAGGATTCGCCTGTTACAGTGGACGAAGACCGTGCGAGTGTGCACCAATCGCATGTGACATCAGCAACACATGATGACACCACCAGCGAGAGGCGGGCAGTTGTGCATATTAAATCGGCGATGCCCCTACTGTTCAGCCCACTCAAGAAGCACACGAACTTGAGTGGCTGGCTGTTTGCACCATGGAGCTCTTCTTTAATGTTGCTGACGTCATCGACAGAGAGACACTCGTCAAGTTGGCGGTGGCTTTGCTGTGAGCCTTTGCATTAAGTTGGTGGTGTTAAGATGTGATGCCGCGAGGGCCATCGAGAGACCGGGAACAGGCGATGGATGGGGAGCAATTATTAGCTTCAACCTTAACAGTATCCTTGTTTGGTGTGCACTGCTTCGTTAATGATTCGAGCATGTATCCGCATGCGAGAATGCACGTGTGATGCTACACGGATAGCATCAGATGGAATTTGTCATAGAGTATATGTCATCCTATCTCATCATCTGTGACGAAATAGATGATCTACACGAGATAGAGAAGGTGAGCCATTACATCATAGGGCTGAAACCAGAAATGCTACGAGAAATTCGCATTCACCACCCGGCGATGTTCATGGAGGTGCAGCAAGTCACGGGGGCGTGCGATGAGAACAGCGTATTTCCGAGGGTGAGTTTTTGGGAGGGAAACCGTTTTCGAGGGTGGAACCTCTACCCATCCATCAACGTCACGTGGCAGCACCGTCTGACCATAAATTATGGGGCCAATGTTTTCGTTGCAACCATCCAAGCCACATCATGTGGTACAGTCGGGAGTTGAAGAAACCTGGAGCTAATGGCGGAAGCAAGCCCGGAAAAGGATAGGGTCAATAGCAGTTGGGCCACCTACTGACGCGGCTTGGTCGCCCAAAGTTCACTTGTGAGAGTACGACCCCGTTACACTTCTTTCTCATTTCCATATTTCTTCTCTATCTCATTCTCCCCTTCATCCTCATTTGATCTTTATCTCATCTCATTTGGTTTCCTATTCCTCATTTTCCATTATCCTTTGGTTTCTCCTATTATTATACTTATATCACCGATCAGGCTCAAGACGTACTGGCTAACGCTATCTAGCGTAATCTTGCCGTAATTCCTTAAAGCCAATAGCCTTGCATGGCTATACGTAGGGTGATTCTACTTTCTAGGAGGGTCTATTCCCTTGGGATAAGATAAGCCTGGTTACCTGATGTACCTTGGAAGTATAAAAGTGTCTTGTATCGATCGATAGTGCAACCTTCTCTCGACGAATTCGATCCCGTGACATCACCACTCCTACAGAGTAGTAGTGCCAATCTATGCGGTTGATCACACCCGGTTGAAGGGGATTAAACCTATTGACTACCCTGTGCTGGTGGGAGGGCACGTTGGCAACACTCGACAAAATATTTGGGGATGGAGCATCATACAGTCCATTTGATGTGAGAAGGGCGAAGAAATTACGACTGCAAATGGAGTGGTACATGCCCGAAAGTTGGTTGACGGTACGCCATTTGTAATCTAGGAGCGTGCGGAACATGCGCGAATCAATTGTGATAGGCAATTTAGCTTCGCATCGACTGTGATGTACTCCTGGAGCGCGATCGGCTTCACACATATACTGTACTCTGAGCATTGACTGGAGGAATGGGGACATTCTTTTGAAGTGGGGCGACGAGTGGCGATGACTGCCGGAGTGGAAACCGCCTGACCCCTAGTCAACACTGGTGAATAAAGTGACAATCAAGCGTGTAATGGCAAAAGCGCAAGTACGAGAAGATATATCATGATAAGCTCCCACCCGGACTGCCACCCAAACGACCACATGATCATACCATCGAGATGGAACCTGGAGCCCAATCGATCGTCCGATCGCAATGGAGGCTAAGTCAGTCGGGATTACGCGGATTGTGTGCACAAATTTCAATCACGCCACTTTCAGTCACACGAATAGTCACTAGTCATGTCATGTGAATAGTCGCGATACACTACAAACAGGTACATTCCGAATAGGTACTTCCTAGACTATAAATATGCATGTATTACTAATTAATATTATCCTTGTCATTTCAAACATTTCCAATACAAGGTGTAAAGTCTTCTGCTGAATTTTACTGTGGTTCCACCAACTCTAGATCCTGGCCACCCTAAACACATGGTTCACTTCAATAATTACACCCCCCCCCTTCCCCCTCCCCCCCCCCCCCCCCCCCCCCCTCCAAAGAAAAACGAGGCTACGGACATCGGAAACACTCTGACACTGGTAATATGCTGTTAGAATCAGATGTGATTCTATATGAGCCAGGGGCATCCAGCTATCATCTTCAGGCGTCCGATTACACCAGCAAATCAAGAAATCCACCATCCAACGGTTCTGCTTCGCGCTGACGCGATGGCCGAGAATCTTGAAAGGGTCGGTTGTCGGTTCTTGCAGGGGCGTCATCTATGGGACGTTTGGCTGACGTGCCATGTCCGAAGAACTCGGGACATAGGGCCGCAAGAGGCTGACGTGGAAAGTCGGGTGGTAACGCCAATCTGCCGGGAGTCGGAGGTGGGTTGTGACAGGTGTCACCATTTGAGTCACTTGAAATGGTTCACAATAGCGGGGGCGAAGTTTGTTCGAAATTGGCAGGCGCAAGTTGCGAGTGTTGAGTAGAATGAGGTCCCTTACTTTATAAACGACATTACGTCGGCGACGATCAGCTTGTCGGCTTGCGACCAGATTGGCTTTTCAGATAGCCTCGACTATGTCTTCTGCAGAACGCAGGGACTAGGGCACTGGGGTCTCGATATTTGGTGCAAATGGTACGTTGGGGTCCTGTTCGTAGTTTAGGAAAAATAGGGACTGATGGGTCATTGCAGAGGGCGTGTTATCATACGCGAATTCCAACAGTGGAAGGGATTTTTCCCATGTTAGGGGATTGGTGTAGGTAGTCTAAATGAGTTGTTCCATAGTTTGGTTACCTCCCCTGGTCTGCCCGTTGGTCTGTGGGTGGTAGGCAGAGGAAAACTATGGTTTGGTGCCAAATTGGTCCCATAAGTGGTGCTAGGATTTTGATGTGAATCTAAGGTCACGGTCGAAAATGATGGCGGTGGGCATCGTGCAGTCGGATGACGTTGGCGATGAAGAGTTGCGCAGTTTTCTCGGCTGTGATTTTCTGTTGGCAGGCAATGAAGTGCGCCATTTTCGTGAGTTGGTCAACGACCACGAGGATGGCGTCGTTCGCTGGGACCGGCTGGCAGACTTGTCACGTAGTCCATCTTGATGTGTAGCCAAGGTCGCTCGGGTGGATCCAACGACAGTAAGAGTTTGGCTACTCACTGATGTGATGACTTCATGATTTGGCAGGCGGTCCATGAGGACACGTACTTGCGCACGTCCTCGGCCATGTCGAGCCAGTAATAATTGCGCTGCAACGTCTTGAGGGTTTTGCCGACTCCGAAGTGTCCTGGGGTGGGGTTGTCGTGGGACTCCTGGGTTAGAAGGGTACAAAGTAAGTCATAACCGGGAAATGAAAGGCGGGAAGTGTCATGCTTAGTAAAGGAACGGCTGGTAGCTGTAGTGTATTGTTGGTGAATGGCTGAGTGGAAGAATGGGTCGATTCTGTAGCTGTGGGTAAATAGGCCGTTAAGGAGTGGGTTGGTTTGGGTAACTAGTATGGTGTATCAGCAGTTGGGTGGGTCAGTGCATTAGCAATATTGTTGGTGCCCCGTTTATAAGTGATGGTGTCATGGAAGTTGGACTCGAAAAATTCAAGCCAGCGAATCTATCGGGGGCTGAGGTTTAGTTGGCCTCACATGTACTGTAGGGATTTATGGTTGGTACGAACAGTAACGTCAATGCCTGTCAGGTAGCATCGCCAGGTTTTGAAGGCATCGCCGATCGCCAACATTTCCTTGTCGCATATCGTATAATGCTTTTTCGGCTCCCTGCAGCTTCCGTGATTCGTAGGCGGTTGGCTGAAGACCGTCGCCAAAATCTTGTAGTAATGCTGCGCCAATGGCGATGTCACTGGCGTCGGTGACAACTTCATTTGGACGGTCAAGATCGGAGATGCGAAGGACGTGTGGCGACGTGAGGACGATTTTCGGTTGGCAACTTCTCCCCCCACCAAAAACAGTTGTGAGATTTTAGTAGGCTGATTAGTCGGGCGGATAACCCTGCCATATTGGGGATAAAGCGGCGGAAGTAATTTACGAAGCCCAAAAACCGCTGCAGCTCCTTCACATGTCTCAGCGGCTTCCACTCCTGAATGGTCGTAATTTTCTTAGGGTCGATCTTCACACCTTCGGTAGAAACTATGTGTCCCAAAAACTTTAACTCGAGCTTAAGAAATTCACACTTCGATCCTTTGGTGATGAGCTGGTTCTTGTGCAGCAGCGTGAAGACTGCATCAAAATCCTTTAAGTGCAGCTCCCTGCTTTTGCTGTGGATCAAAATATCGTCGAGGTAGACGATTACACACTGGTCCAAGAGTTCCCTGAGAACTCTGTTCATGGTCATCTGAAAGGTCAAGGGCGCATTCGTGAGGCCAAAGGCATCACCTGAAACTCGTAGTTGCCGTATCGGGTTTGAAACGTAGTCTTGTGACAATCTTCCGCGGCAATGCGAATTTGGTGGTAACCTCTCCGTAAATCAATCTTCGAGAAGAACTTGGCTGCGCGAAGTTGGTCAAGTAGTTCGTCAGCATGCGAGATCGGGTAACGTGACTTTATAGTGATCCGGTTGAGCGCACGATAGTCCATGCACATCCTGAATCCTCCGTCCTTCTTCGGTGTGAACAGTATCGGGGTGGCGTCTGGCGACGTGCTAGGCCGGATGAATCCTTTCGCCAGCAAGTAATCCAGCAGCTGTTGCAATTCTTCCCATTCTGGTTGGCTGAGCCGAAACTGGTGCTGTAAAATTGGTTGGGCGCTTGGTTCCAGCTCGATCCGGTGGTCTTCTGGTCGGCTCGGTGGGAGTCCAGCTGGAAGGTTGTGTGGAACGATCTCGGGGTACTTCCGAATCAGCTCCGCTAACTCCAAAGGGACGGCCTTGCACAACTTCTCAATGTCTTCGTTCTCGATCGTCGATGCCACTCACGAAGTTCGACGGCTTGAAAGTTATTGCATAGACTTGTGTGCTTCGCATGCGAGGACATGTCCACTTGGGCAGCTCTTGGAAAGTCCCATTGAGCTTGATGCTGCAGCCGCCCGTCGTCCAGTTGATCTTCAGATTATACCATCGCAACCAATCACGGCCCAGCAGTACGTCGCACCCATCAAGGGTCGTCGCCAGCAGCCCCATGCGAAATTTTATGTGCTCCCCATAGGTGAAACTGACGTTCCCCACTCGCTCCTGTATTGTCAGCGGCGTGCCATCCACCAGTCGGGCGTCTATCTCCGATAAACACTTATGTAAGGGGATACGCAGTTTTTCAGCCCTGACTCATGCCTCCATCACAAACATCTTCAAAAACACCCCGTTGACTTTTCTCTCCACCAACACAGAGTGATAAGCAGTTTTGTCTCCCTTATTGGTCCATGTCTGCTCAATTGCAACAATCGGGATCACGATCCAGTGGGGACTGTGTGGTTCGGGCGAAGAAGCTTGCCCGTCAGTAAGGGGCCCGGTACTTACTGGCGCAGACCATTTCCCGGTCGCTCCTTAGGCTTCTTCCCCATAGAATTTTGTTGGCTTAGGAATTCTTGGCAATTGCGTTGGATATGGCCCGGCTGGCCACAGTAGAAGCATAGCCCCGTATTTCACAGGGCAAGTGCATAAATGTCCACTGCGTCCACCCCCCTTATCATGGCACACTGGTGCTGCTCTCGAGGGCAACCTCCTTCGTAGAAGTTCATGCTTCGTGAACGAATCAGCGGCTTCGGCGAGTTGGATGTAGTCTTGTAACCACTTTGCAGGTCGCTGCAATTTTATATGGTACTGTATTTCAAGCTTCAGGCCACCCATATACCTGTCAACCTTCTCCAACTCATGCATGTAGCCACATCGGTCCACCAACGCCAAGAACGACGCGGTGTGTTCGGACATAGTCCCTAGCTGCTTCCACATGCATAGAGTTTTGCGTGCTCTATCGGAGTCAGGTGCATGCTCAAACCGCTTGCGAAGCTCTGAGCACCATGTTGCCCACGTGCGAATATGGGTTGCTCCGAATAGCAAATATGCCTCGTCTTCTTCGTCGAATTCTTCGGACCACTCGTTTTGTCCTTCTGCGTGAGTTGCCGTTGAGTCGAAGATGACCTTCCACCACTGTAGGGCGGCCCCTTGCAACAGTGTTAACGCATGGCTGTTCCGCTTCTTATGATCTTTGATGCCCACAGCGTTGAAATAGATACTCATGGTGAATATCCACTACCACACCAACACGCCTTTATTAGCTAGGTCAAAAGGAGCAGGTTTTTGATACCTTACACTGCCACTTGACGAGCGCGGGGCTGTTGCCGCCTGTCGTGCCAGCTCAACTGGTGACGCTCGCTGCTTACCCATCTCGTTTCAGTGCATCGTCGCCCGGCTCCTCTTGATGTCTCTCCTGCGCCTGGCGAAGTCATTGGTTTTCGTTGCTGAGGTCGTTGACAACGCTTGTCAAGGTCTTCAACTGCTCCATTAATGCTTGCAGGTCTACAGTTTCCCAGACAGCGTTCGCAGCAGCCAAGGTCGACTGATCCTCAACTGTCGAAACTACCGGGGCAATGGCGGTCAAGATGGGGAAGAAGCTAGCGCGCACGCTGTAGTTGCTGGCGTCAAAATATTTAGGACCCAAGGCAACTGCTGTGCAGCCATGCTAATCCCCTCTGACCACCCTTAAGTAAGTAAACGAAACGGTAGGTTTGAAGAAGGTTTAAGCTCTTATGCAACATGTTATAAAATAGAACGTGTCAATGAATAATAACGTGAGAATACAAGGTCGCTATTGCAATAAAGGCATGAGGTTATATAGGGGCTGTCGTGCTATGGCGATACCCTCGGGACGTGGGTAGGGCTGGGTGTGATTTGGTGGAGGGTTGGGCCGACAATTGAGGCCGAACGTGGCGAGTCGAGGAGTTTGGGTGTACGCGCTAGCATTTGACGCAGTCAGGAATGGAAACTCCTTACAAACTGACTAGGGCTGAACCTGCAAGATGAGCCAGTCAGGACGCGACAGTCTCGAGGGCAACGGGGGCGAAAAGATTTTGGAGCCCCTACGAAGTAGGCTCGGGGCCGATTTATTCGGCGTGGCTGGTTTGGCGCGAGATTTAAGGGCCGAGGTTGCGGGCCTGAACTGTTGGTGTGTCCTCCTTGTAATGCGGCACAGCAAGGATTTCATCATTCCTTACTCTCACTCACTTCCTAAAGAAGGACTACCACAAAATCGGGGCCGAACTGTCAACTTATACATATGTTTATATGTAGAAGTTATAGGCTGGATAGGTTTGTATTCATAGAGGGTACAACTCCAACCCTATATCCTCCCTTGTTCTATTTTATTATGCTACTCTGAGATGGTATCATAGTAGGTTAGGTCCGCCCACCCACTTCGGCCCTCGCCCTAGCCTAGCGCCCCGCCGTTCCCTTAACGTGCCCCACTGGCCTGAGCACGCCCCGCTAGTCCTCAGCGCCCCGCCAGCCCCGTTAGCACGCCCCGCTAGTCCCTTGCCTCGCTGGTCCCTTACGCGCCCCCGCCGGCCCTTAGCGCCCCGTCGACCCCTCGTGCGCCTGCTGGTCCCTTAGTGCCCCTCGCGCCCCGCTCAGCCCTCGCGTCCCGCTGGTCCCTCCTGCACCCCGCCTGGCCCTAACGCCCCGCCAGCCCTTAGCACCCCGCCGACCCCTTGCGCGCCCGCTGGTCCCTTAGCGCCCTGCCGGCCCCTTGTGCCCCGCTGGTCCCTTACGCGACCCGCCGGCCCTTAGCGCCCCGCCGACCCGTCATGTGCCCCGCTGGTCCCTTACGCGCCCCGCCGGCCCCTCACGCCCCGCCCGGCCCTTGCGCCCAGCTGGTCCCTCCTACATCCAGCCGGCCCTTAGCGCCCCGCCGGCCCCTCGCGCGCCCGCTGATCCCTTACTGCCTCGCCGGCCCCTCGAGTCCCGCTGGTCCCTTGCGCGCCCTGTGGGCGACTCGCGCCCTGCCCGGCCCTTGCGCCCTGCTGGTCCCTTCCCCGCCCCGCCTGGACTTAGCGCCCCGCCGGACCCTTTTTAGCCCAGCCGGCCCATCGTGCCTCCCGGCCTTCTTCGCGCTCTGCCGGCCCGTCGTGCTCTGCCGGCCCTATGAGCCCCGCTCGGCCTTCCGCTATGTCTTCCTGCCGGGGAGTTCTGCTGTCGCGTCGCTGTGCCGTTGTGTCGCTGTATTGCTGTGTCATCGTGTCGCTGTGTAGTTGTGCCGCTGTTTTGCTGTGCCGCTCTGCCACCGTGAAGCTGTACCGCTGAGGTCGCACGATGGCGGACTCTGTAATTTGCTTGGACACGGAGGGGCACGCGATCGACTTTGCCGCCTGGCTTATCAATCTCCGCCATCACCTTACACGTCAGCGCCAGAACGTGCACTACCTAGCTGTGCATGTTGATGGCTTGCTTCCTCGCCCCCCCCCGCCTGATCCCCTCTCTGATGACCCCATCACTGCTCAGCGTGAGGCCTTTTCTGCTGCTGCGCTCGCTCGCGCTGTCTGGGATTTCCGCGATGACGTAGCACAGCTCGCCATTAGTCATGCTCTTCCCCTGTCTGAGCGTTCGCGCTTCACTGGTGTAGCGAACACCCAAGACTTCTTAGAGGCCGTAGTTGCACGCTACTCCATGCCCGCCTCCGCCTCTGCTGGCTGCCTGATACTCCCTATGCTGTTCCCTGATATTGCCACTTTCCCCACTGTAGCTGACCTGCCCACTCACCTCCATGCACTAGAGGCTAGCTACCACGCTGCTAGCACTGCCGCCCAGCTCATTGCTTTCCCCCCGCCGTTCTGCGCTACCCTGTACCTCATTGCTATGCGCCTTCTAGACCCCTTAGCCACTGCCCGCGACCATTTCCTTAGTCAGCACCCAGGTGACCTCACTCTTACCGCCTTTGTCCAAGATAGAGACTTGCCAGTGCACTATCGCTCAGTCGAGCGGTACTGCGGCTGTCCCTATCTTCTAGGGCTGTGTGCCCTCCCGGTGCACTTACGTTGACGTGTCTGCCGCTGTCGGTGAGACAGCCCTTGCCACTGCGGTCTCCGCACAGTTGCGCCCGCGTCAGGGCCGCCGCCCCGGCGTCTCCTCCTCCCCCGTCGCCGTCGCCGCCGCAACAACCGCCGCCGCCGCCGCAGCAGCTGCCGCCGTCGCAGCAGCCGCAGCCGTTTGTGGACTCTGGGGGTGCTGGCGTCGAGGAGGGTGCTAGTCCTGGGGTTCCTGTCGTGGCTTGTCCCGGCGGGCTCGGGGGTGGCACCGGTGCTGGAGAGGGTTCTCACTCTCGGGGTGCTTGTTCTGCGGGTGCTGGAGTGGAGTTTTCCGGGGGTGACCGTGGTGCAGCTGGTGGTCCAGGTGTCGGCGTCGAGCAGCGGCAGCCGCAGTCGCCACCGGTGTCTGCCCTTTGCCTCCTCGGCCTTCCCTCCCCCGACCGCTCTCCCGCGCCTCCTCTTCTTCCTGTCCACGGTCTTGTGTTTCCTCTAAAGGACTCGTCCCCGGCCCATTTCCCACCTCATTCTCCTCTTATTTCTCCTCCTCTGTCTCCTGACCGGACGCCTCCATCTCACGTCTGGTCTTGCCATCCCTCTCGTGCTCGTCCCGTCTCTCCTGTTCAGCGTTCGCACCCCATGTTGCTTCGTTCCCACGCGTCTCGTCCTCCTCTCCTACCTTCGCCTCCTCCGTCGTCGCTCGCTTTCGCGCCTCCCCCTCTATCTGACTACCTTCGTGCTGCATGTCCTCTTTTCCCTCAGGTCCTTGCCTCCCTCGTTACTGACCCGTCTATTCTTGTCTCGAGTCTTAACGCTCTTGTCGCTGCTGTCGCTGACTTCGCCTCTACCCGCCCCCTTGACTACACCACTGCTCTGGTCTCTGACCCTGCCCGTCCTCCGTCCATCGGTGGTGCTCCTGCCCTTGGCAGTGACGTCCTAGAGGATAGGCAGTACGAGCTTGCTTTCCTGTCCGAGGCTGCTCCCCACCTCTGTTCCATGTTGCTAGTCCCTGAGGGTCACCTAGACGCCTTTGACATCCCGACCCCTCGCACCTAAGCTGAGGCGACCTCGGGATCCTGGGCCTCTTAGTGGATAGCTACCATAGAGCAGGAGATGGCATCTTGGAGATCCACCGGCACGTACGTCAACGGTGTTCCCCCACCTGGGGTGAACGTAGTCGATGGCCGGTGGCTCTTCAAGGTGAAGCACCCCCCTAGAGAGCCGCCTGTGTTCAAGGCGCGCTACGTGGCTAGACGCTTCAGTCAGCGAGAGGGGGTGGACTTCTTTCATACCTTCGCCCCGACCCCGAAGATGACTACTCTTCGGGCGCTGCTTCATATAGCAGCTCAGCGTGACAACGAGCTTCACTCCCTCGACTTCTCCATTGCATTTCTTCAGGGCAGCCTACACGAGCAAGTCTACTAGCGTCGTCCTCAGGACTTCACCGGTACCTTCCCTCCTGGGACCCAGTGGCTCCTCCGACGTCCGGTCTATGGCCTGCGACAGGCGCCCCGTGAGTGGCACGACACGCTGCGTGCTACGCTAGCTGACTTGCGGTTCTTTCCATCCTCTGCAGACCCTTTGCTCTTCGTTCGTGCTGGCCAGACTCCGTTCTACATTCTTGTTTACGTAGACGACCTGGTCTTTGCTACTGTAGACAGAGATGCACTGGCCATTGTGAATGCCGATCTTCTGAGGAGGCACACCTGCATTGACCTAGGAGAGCTGCGCCGCTACTTTGGCCGATAGATCTCCAAGGACAGAGCAGCGCGCACCATCACTCTTACATGGTCACACTTGGTGCGCCAGGTCCTTCAGAGGTTCAGTCTTCAGTTCTCCTCTGCACAACCCACACCTCTGCCTGTAGACGACAGGCTCTTAGCTCCAGTTCTCTAGGAGTCAGCAGAGCCCAGTGGTCCTTACGCAGAGCTGGTGGGTTGCCTCATATACCTGATGACTTGCACTTCTCCAGATCTCGCATACCCTCTCAGCATCCTGGCTCGCTTTGTTGCCACAGGCAGACAGTGACTTCATCACTGGTCGGCCACTAAGAGGGTTTTGCGTTATCTTGCACGTACTTCGGGCATGTGGCTAGTGCTGGGAGGACGTAGGCCAGAGGACGTAGGACTGGGCACACAGACGCTTCTTGGGCAGACGACGCTGAGACTCTCAGGTCCTCCCAGGCCTACTGCTTTAGCCTTGGTTTAGGTGCCATCTCGTGGAGGTCCACTCGTTCCTTGTCTGTCGCCCAGTCTAGCTGTGAGGCTGAGATCTACACCGGTGCCATGGTGGCACAGGAGCTCCGCTGGCTGACCTTCTTGCTCACAGACTTAGGTGAGCGGCCTAGCTCTGCCCCGGTCCTGTACGTTGACAACAGGGCCATGATTCTCCTGTGTCGGGAGCCTCGACTGGAGGGCAGAGCGAGGCACATTCAGCTGCGGTACTTCCTCCTGCGCGAGCTACAGCAGCGTCGCCAGGCCCGCGTAGTACACTTGGCCTGCGGTGCCAATACAGCTGATATTTTTAGTAAGGCACTTGCGCCTAGAGATCATCAGCAGCACTGCTTGCAGCTAGGTCTAGTTCTTGTAGACTCTCACTTGCTAGGACCTTGATTGTGTACTCCTCTATATTTATGCCTTTCAGACTGGCCTTGTGGCTACTCTTCCAGTGGTCGGACTAGTAGTGCCGCCCTGGTTTGCTCTTGTCTTGTTTGTACCCTTGCTAACTGGTCTTTTGACCCCTGCCTCAGAGGTTGGACAAGTAGTGCCACCCTGAGCTGTGTGTTTCTTGCTCTGCACTACCCTTTATCTAGCCTAGGGGGTGTGTCAACTTATACATATGTTGCTATATAGAAGTTATTGGCTAGATAGTTGTATGTTGTTAGATGATACAACTAGAACACATATATTCCCCTTTGTACCACTTGTATCACATACTTTCTAGTTGACACTGAGCTGTTTTGTTACACACCCTAGAGGCAAGGCTAGTAATGCTGCATTGGATGACTGTATCTTGTTAGGCTTTGCCCCTACCCAGGCTAGGGGGTGTGTTAGCGTTCATATATATGTTAAGAATATATATATATATATATATACATATATTCTGTAGCCTAGTTAGGATCAGTTCTTAGAGAGTACAATACTTGGACATATCTCTGTCCTCTATATACACTATAGCAGGCCCCCAAATTGGTTTTGGAGGTGTCTGATTCATCAGACTTGCCTCCCATCCCTTGGTATGGCCATCAGACTCGCCTCTGAAAAAAAGTCTGAAAAAACAGAGTAACAACATATTTTTTGTCTAATAAATCAGAGTCACTAATTTGTTTTACGCTGATTTTTAAACTGTAGTACACTACACGTCAATAAATGTTCTGCATAACCTCCTCTGCCTCGTCCATCGAACTCCTTCACTTCCCTAGTGACCTCTTACTACTTGGGCTTGGCATGCCAGGAGCTCTCTTAGAGTAATTCCGCACCTCGGGTCTGACCCGAGGCTGACCCGCGGCTGCAGGAGCCGCGGGGTTTGCAGACCCAACTTTGGGTCTTGTGATTTTGACACGAGCTCCAGAATGCTCCCTTATTCTGCTCTAGCTGTCTCTGTGCTGGCGAAAACGCAGAATTTCGCTTCACCCAAGACCCGGCTCGCGCTACGAGTGTGTTCAGAGTGAAATTTCCTGGATTTTTGTTTTCCTGACGTCGGCAAATTTTACGCGAGATGCAGTGCAAATACGTGTTCAGAGTGCACGATGTAGGCCCAATAAAATTGATTTTTTTGGGGCGAAATCATACGCTGGGTAACTCTTACTCTTCAATTTCCCGATTTAGTCACTCTTTTCTCATCTCAATCAATGTTTTATCGAATCGAAATCAGCAGCGTCAAATGTTTTGTTGATTTTGATGCCGCATGGCAAAATATTTCGACACGTGTCCCAGAAATGCCATGGTCTCAAAACATCGAGAGATAAATACTAAACGCCCAAATTTTGAGGAGAAAACTGCATATCTGGTAGAGGTTTCTGTCCCCGTAAACATTCGCGCACAGCTCCGTGACGCGTTACTGAGATACAGACATGTCGATTAGGGCAGCCTGAAACAAAATAAAACCCGCAGCAGCCCGTATATATACGAAAATGTCAATTAGGGCAGCCTGAAACAAAATAAAACCCGCAGCGGCTGGATATTTGACTTGGGGTGGCATCAACCCTAAAGACGAACAAAGCCGCGAGGTTAGAATTAATGCCACCACGAATCGCATGCGGGCTGCTGCGGGTTTGAGTTTTGTGGGCATCCCGAAAAACAAAATGTCAGAAATAGTGACATAAGTCTAGTTTACACCTTGAAGAATGGCTTGTTAGATTTCAGCAACGAAAATAATGTTTTTCCATTCGTGGATTTTTGTAACAGCCAGTAAATTTGCACACGTTCAGTTGCGCAATTTGTGTGTGCTTTGTCTGCTCACTGTTTCTAGCCACAAAAAGACAACACTTGGCTAAGTCAATCTTCACGAATATAATCTACTGCAAAATTTGAATGTGAGTGAAATCGAATGTTTTCTTCAGATAGAGTTTCTATTTGTTTGTCACTACAAGTAGTCTCCCTATTCTCTAGGATTTCGCCATTTTCGGACACGTGTCGAAAGAGTTTGCTATGCGGCATCAAACTGAACAAAAAGTTTGACGCTGCTGATTTCGACTCGATAAAACATTGACTGGGATGAGAAAAGAGTGACTAAATCGGGGAAACGAAAAGTAAGAGTTACCCAGCGTATAATTTCCCCTTTTTGGGCCGACGTAGTGGTACAGGTAAACTTTCAGGGATGGGGCGGATAGGAATTGAGGCGGGGAGTATCGAAATTGCAGGGAGGGGAGGGAGGGAAATAAACGCCATCCAGGTGGCAACCACGTGAAGGGCCAATGGGCGCCCTCGCACACACAGCCTGCGGCAGACATCGGCAATTTTTCTGAAGGGCCAATCGTGTTATGAAGTGATCTAGCAAGAAAGGAGAAGGCCGCCATGAAATGGCGGCCGAGGTTTAGCTAGGAAGATTGACGAGAGAGAAGAGAGTCGATTAGGAAGATAGAGGGGTACAAGGAGGGGATTGTACCCTCTACAGTAAGGTTCCGTAACAACTACCAAGCCTATCAATGATATATAACTTATATAATTTTAACACACCCCCTAGGCTTGGTAGTCGAAGTACCCACACACACCCACACCCCCTAACCTAGCACCCCCATTCCCTGCAGCAGCAGTGGCGGTTGACAGCGCGGTTGACCTCTCCACGGGCGGCGACGTCAACGACGAGGGTGCGGTGGCGACGACAGCAGTGGCGGCAATGACGATAGCAGCGGTGGTGGCGGCGTGCGGCGGCAAGTAAAGCCAGCGGCAACAGCGGTGGCGGCGGGGGCTTCGACAACAGCAGCGGCGGCGGCGGCGCTCGCCCCACTCGGCGACGTGGCCAAACTCCGCGTTGGTGGGACGGCCGGCGGGAGTCCGCCTACGGCTGCGGCGAGGAACAGGAAGGCGCGGCGGGGCCAGGAAGGTGCGGTGGGGCTAGGCAGGCGCGGCGGGGCCAGCAGGCGCAACGGGGCCAGGCGGGCACGACGGGGCCAAGCGGGCGCGACGGAGCCAGGCAGGACGCGGCGGGGCCAGGCAGGGCGCGACGGGGCCTAGCAGGCACGACGGGGCTAGGAGGCACGGCAGGGCCCAAGAGGGGCGCGACGTGGCTAGGAGGCGCGACGGGGAGGTGGAACGGCGGAGCCGCCACGTCAGGGCGGCAAGCCCAGCACGGCTGCTCGACGTGGCAGCCATGCGACGAGGCCGCCACGGCACCTCGACATGGCCGCCACGGCTGAGTGTCGAGGTCGCCATGGCAGCGCGGCGAGGGATGGCAGCGGCACGAAAAGGACGGTAGAAAAGCGCGGCGGAAGCGTGAGGAGCAGGCCCGCTAGAAGCGAACCGATCTGAAACCATGTTATGAAGTGATCTAGCAAGAAAGGAGAAGGTTGCCATGAAATGGCGGCCGAGGTTTAGCTAGGAAGATTGACGAGAGAGAAAAGAGTTGATTAGGAAGAGAGAGGGTTACAAGGAGGGGATTGTACCCTCTACAGTAAGGTTCCGTAACAACTACCAAGCCTATCAATGATATATAACTTATATAATTTTAACAAATCGACCCCTCACACCGCCTCCAGCACAAAGATTTTGGCCAAGGGCCATTCAGCTCCCCCACACAGCCCAGGGTACGCATTGGCCTTCGATTTTCGTTAAAGCCCAGGTCCCAAGTTACAAGGCGCGAGCATTTTTGTTAACAATTTCTGTCGGGGTCATGTACAGTGGTTACCCTGTACAAATTTAGAACAGTGAACAAGTGGGGGGAGGATGGAGAAGGGAAGCTTGTGATTGGACGCTGGGGGAAAACGGGTTTCGCCAACCCCAGCACAGACTCCAACCAAGGGAGGAAAGGGCCAAGGGGAAGAACCGAAGCTTGCAATTTGGGACTACCAGGAACCATTTTGTTTACAAAACGGAGACATGCGTAGCATTTCCCGGCCTCCTCGCTAGCCTAGTCCTCACGTCACCATGCTCGTGCCAAGAGCGTAATCTGGTTAGCTTGCCGCCATGCGTCGTGTAGCACCCCGCTCCCCACAGCCCGCTACCCTAATTCTAGGTAGTTAGGTCTAGGAAATTTCGGAAAAACCGTACCACGCTTGACGCCTACGCGTGAATTCCCGCTTCCGCATCTAGCTGCGCCGAGCTGCCTGCAGCCGCCCATTACCCGCTCCCCCCCGCCGTCGGCGCTAGTTGGCTACAAATGGGAACACAGTTTCCGATTTTCCCCGCTTCGAGCCCGTGCGACCCGCCGTCCCCGCATAGCTCTTCTCAACCCCGCGGCCACGCCGTCTCACGCAGCGTCCCACAGCTAGTACCCGAGCAGGGAGGAAGAGAGGCGATCGAGCGGAGATGAAGAGAATCGATGAATCAGGGAGGTCGAGAGGCGATAGAGCAGAGAGGGAATGAGGCGAAACAGAAGGGAGGGGGAGAGCCAATACAGAACGAAGGGAGTGAGCGATACAGCATTTGGAGGCAGCAACTCGCTCATTTTGGAAACGGTTGAATGGAAGACCGGGATCAGTCCGCAAGGTATTGCGGCGCGATGGGAGAGCGGGACAGGGAGCTGATTTCAAAATTCCAGCATGGGAGAAAGACGGGAGTGGTAGGCTGCGACGAGTCGCGACGCATGCAAGGGACAGCGCGGCACAAGCGCATGAAGGTGGGCAAATGAATTACCGCACAAACCCCCCTGCGGCCAAAAGGGCCACTAATAGAGTGGTAAAAAAAACACGACCAGCTGCCACCGGTCAAACCCCACCTCTCAACAGGGCAACAGCAGCAAGAATCAGCGCAAGATCTCCCAGGCGTGCGTCGTGCATCCGGAACGGCCGCAACCCCTGAAAAAAATGTCGACCATATCGAGCAGGAGAGGGCAGCCCAGGCCAGCACGCCGCAGTGTGACATGTCAGTGGATGAGGGCATGGAGGTGGATGGATCGTCGGATGTGGCGGTGTCAGATCAGGTTGAGGATGACATGTCAGACGACGATAGGTAAGTCACTACCACTAAACACTGTGTGCATGGCTTTCAGATTTAGCATCATGGTGTTAGCCCATATTCGGGGGAGTGCGCTTCAATGACTATCCACTGGCCTGAGAGAGATGTCTAAAAATTCCTTCTTCCCAGTGCCATGACACATAGACCGACTCGTGATCGTGCGCATGGCAGCGACCAACCAGAGGGGACGGCAGAGCGAGACGCTCCATCAACCGATGTACCACCGACGCCAGCCCCATCTTTGCCTAACAGGTATTGTTCCACCTCCACAAGACCGCTGACAAGGGTTGGGAGTTCATTCGTAACGTGTAACATCTTAGTGACCACTGCATACAGTGTCGCGTCTTCGGTACTCAAGTAAATAAACATATCCCTTCCCTTACTATCCAATCCGTATAGGAGGTGGGCACGTCTGCCGACCAATGGGCATGTCCCACGTGGTTGGCCTGATTCTCCCGTCATCGAGTCAATTGCACAAGGCATGATGTGCTTTCTTGATCCGCGCGAGGTGATCAAGTTCTTCCAGTCGCACATGTTCAAGTGTTGTAAGAAGGCCAAGTGTCGCGGGTCGATGCATCTGCGCTCTTGGGATTTTTCGTGGGTATGTCTTGGATTGCTGTGGATGTGCAACGACTGTGGGGGTAGGACAACCCTATGGTCAACGTCGCGAGTGCGCAATGATATATCAAGTAGCAAGACTGGTCCAAGGTCCCCTCCAATGTTTCGACGACTCATAGGCGCCTTTACTATTGCGGGCTTGGGCTTTGAGGTGATGTGGGAGGTTTGTAGACACCTAGGCCTCCCATGGCCTGGCCATGGAACCTACTTTAGGAAGATGCCGGGGGTGGACGGGTTGTGGGCAGTTATCATCAGACAGGCAGAGCGGTGTATGGCAGGGGTGCGAGAGAGCATAATGCAACGGTCAGAGAGAGTAGAAAGTGTCTGCATAGATGGTAGATGGTCCCATGTGCGCGAAGTCGGGTGGTGCACCGTATCCTTTATGGACGATGCCTCTCGGAAAATCATTTACTACAAAAACACGAGGTTAGGTGTCGATGCGGAGTCCTCGGTTGCCTTGGAATGAGTGGGATTTGATCGGGGTTTGAATGAGCTTGCAGAGCTCGGACATGAGGTTACGAGCATTGTTACTGATGAGAGTAGTACCTACGCTCGAGGAGCCGCAGACCGGGGTATACGACACCAGATAGATTGGTGGCATAAGATCGGCAACACCAAGAGGCGATTTAGGAGGGATGTTCAGGATGCACAGTGGGCGTGTGACAGCGTGGAATCTGCAAGCGTGTGCGAACAGCTATGGCTTCTAACTGTTCCTAAGCTCCAAGGTTGGCTACGGGATTACCGTCCGCCTGTGTTAGTGCCGCGTGCCAGCGAAGGCAAAAAGGAGCTAGTGCGTTTAGTGTGTCTTTTGAAGGGCTTTCCCTACAAGGAGATGAAGCAGTCGGATGCTAAATATAAGTACCCTGAACTACGACAGGTCTTGTGTGTCGATGGAAGCGGGCCAAGTGCAACAGTTAGCCAACCACCAGAGAGTGCTCCAGGTCTCGCCGAAGCGAGTGGCACTATGGAGGGAGGGTTGGGGGATGGCATGTCTGTTGAGGTTACTGAGGTGGATATCGGCCCACTATGGGGATATGATGTGCACACGGTAAATGGCATTCGGCCGTCGACGGTGCCCTCGGCCGTTTTGGTGCAAGCATGGACTGGAGTCAAACTGCCGCAGGTGGCTCAAGGAGGGGATGGAAGTGGGCGGGCTCCTGCAGACACTATGGCGGGCTTGATAGGTGGGTTGCCTTGTGAATCAATCTTGCCTGACTGTTCCTCTTTTTGCACCTTTGCGTTTGTTAAAACAACACACTGACCCTTTTTATTTGTTGAAATTGCAACCTAGGTCCCGAACGACGCACGTCCCACTTAGCTGCAGAGCCATGTCCGCCTAGGTCTGGGGAGCTACAACCGGCATCCTCCATTGACGAACAGCGTGACGGCGGTGCGGCGGTAGGGGATGCAATGCCCCTGAGTGCTCCCGTACCATCGTGGCGGAGGTGGGGCCCTCGGGGCGCACGCCGGAGAACTGGCAGAGTGAAGGAGGTTGATGTGGCTGACCGTTTGGGCGTCCATATCGCACACTTTATGCTGCGATGTGGTGCACGGAAGAAAGCGAGAAATCCGATGACACCGGAAGGGGTGTCACTTGAGATTTGTATGGCAGGCGATAACTTTGCCGGCATTCATACTGGATGTGCACGGCCCGGGCTGAACCCAAGGTGTGTGACGGAGCATTGGGGTAGTGAGCAGGCGGTTTACCCTCCTGGGTCCGCGGCGCATGCGCGTGTCACTGAGTGGCTTTGGGATAATTTTTCACCGTCCAAGGTGGTGACCATAATCGATGGGTGTCACAGGATCGAATGACTCGAGGAAAGATTGCACTATCGATCAGTACAAGGCGCTTTTATACTTCCAGAGTACATCAAGTAACCAGGTTTATCTTATCCTAAGGGAATAGACCCTTCTAGAAGATAGAATCACCCTGCGTATAGCCACGCGAGGCTATTGGGTTTAAGAGATTACGACAGGATTACGCTAGATAGCGTGTCTAGAACATTCCATGCTTGGTCGGTGATATAATTATAATAAGGGAAGAAACAAAGGATAATGGAAAATTGGGAATATGAGGCAAAAGGAGATGAGATAAAAAGAGGACTGAAATGAAGATGAAATATGGAAAAGGCCAAGTGGTGTAACGGAGTCGTACTCTCACAATGGGGCTACAAGTTCGATGAACGAGTCGTTCCACTCAATCATCTTGAAATACGCACCTAAGCGCCTCAGATTTCAGGGGAGTTACCCGGCTAGAATTGCCGGTGCAGTGCTGCACTGGAACAATACATTGGATTGGGTTGTGAAAGCATACGTTACACGTGTACGGCAAGAAACAAGGGTGCGTCGTGGCCAGAGTGACAGAGTGCTCGGTCCAATGAATTGGACGTGGGTTGACAACATCTCGCGCGAGTGGGAGGACGGTCCCCCAGAGTCTGCAGCACCAGACGAGGAAACCGATGATGCTTCCCGGCCCGCGACTCGGCGTCGGCTTTGGTCGGAATCCGCGGCTACTGGCTTGACGCCATCAGCATCACCCAGTTGAGTAAGTAGGATTTCCTCCCCCCCCCCCCCCCCCCCTTCCCCCCCTTCCCCCCCTATTCCCTCTACCCACTTAATCTATTCCTGGTCAGTTCATCCCTCTATCTGCCATGCTCTTCCCGTATCTCCCATGCTGTCCCCTAATCTCCCATGCTTCCCCCTAATCTCCCATGCTCCCCCCTTATCTGCCATGTTCCCCCCTTATCTGCCATGCTCTCCCCTTATCTTCCATGTTCCCCCCTTATCTTCCTTGCTCCCCTCTGCCCCCCTCTCCTGTCCTCCCCCCTGTCCCTCACGTATTCATACTGCATGCTCTGGATCCCTGCCCTCCTCCCTGTCCCTCACCTTTCCTCATCGCCCCTCTCATCCACTCTGTCCCCATCCATCCTTTTTCAAACCCCCCCCCCTCCCCCCACCACCTCTCCAGTCGGCATATCGTTTCGCCACCAGGCCCGGCTGTGGAACCGTTTGAGATTTGTGGGAGCCATCGTGACGATCTTGGCGCTAAGTAGGCTACTACTTGAGTCTGACAATCAGCTCTCCCAGTGCTGGGGCTTGTAGCACCACCGGTTTTGGCTACATTCTGGATTCATTTCCTCGTTTCACTGCCGATCCTTATCAGACAATTGAGAAAGGTGGATGTGCTTTAGACTGTAGCGTAGGACAATGGATAAGTTCCATGATTCAGGGACCCCTTGGCTGACCCTTCAAGGATCTAGGTGGTGAGATTGAGGATCTATGAGCATACATACAGTCAAACGTACCATGTAATCACATTAAGAAAAGCAATACGCTTTCGAGTAGTTCATTTTCCAAGTCACATAGAAAAGCTCGTCAGCGTCA